>JAHWFP010026748.1:9779-24346 GCA_023313725.1 Lithobius niger
CACTTGCAAATTTTCACATTTTTCACACCGGCAGCATCCCTGTATTCGGCACTCGTGAAATGCCCAGCAAGCTTCTAGACACAACAATTCTTTTCACTACTAAAACAGACTACTATAGCAACAACCAATAGTTTCGTAAACTGTAATTGATGGCATATGGACATATCTGCTGTGGCCAATTAAACCTGCATTAACAACCATTATTATAAAAAGACAAGTAATTTTTATTATGAGTTAAATTACTTTTAACCTAATAAAAGTTTTAACAATTGTCCATTCAAAATAATTAAATGAGTGCTGTTGACATTATAACAGTTTTTTCTTAATGAAGGTTAGTTTCTTAATTTTTTTCTGGTTTCAGTATACAAAAAATTGTTAATCTTCACGAATTACCTACAAATTTAGTTCCTGCATTTAATTCTGTGGTAATCTTTCAACCTTCCTGCAGCATGAACCATGTATAGACCATAATCATCGAACTGGAATCCGACAAACTGAAGCTTGCGTTCAAGGTCCACTGGCCCCAGGATCGCGTGCCAAGACTAGACGTGAGACGCGCTGCTCGGCTCGGTTAAATGGACGTCATTGCTCGGTGTACCAAGCATTGCCGATCATGCTCTGCTCGTCGAGAATCTGCTCGGCAGCTCGGTATCGGTACAGCCTTACTATTAAAGGAACTAATTTAGCTGGAAATATATCAGTAATAAAAGAAGAAACGCGTTGTTCACGATGTTGTGTTCCTTCGATTATTAGTAATAGTAATAGAACGTTTGGTAATAACTTACCACCAACCTTTTTTTTTAACGTGGGCCTTTCCTCGGATTGTCTTTATGACGACAATTTTCTAGAACCTTCTAATTAAAGCATTTTGTTTTATTAAGAATAACATAAATGCAAAAGAAACATTTCTGTCTGGCCTTTATTTTAGGTTTTTTGCCTTCTGGAGGAAACTATTTTTGAAAGAATGAAAATAAGTTTTAAAGAGTACTACGAAGTAAGAGTGAACTAGTATTGAATCTTGACCCCTTAATGTTGTGACGCGGTTAGGCCGCCCACGCACTGAGCGGCCAGGTCGCGCGGCCAAAAGAGACGGCGACTGGCGCGCGGCCACGTCCGTTTTTCATTTATAATTCTCGATCACGTGGTGAAAAATGAATCTGGAGCAAGTATATGGTCTCTCTGAGGCCGCCCGAGATCCCAGTGGCCGCGGCGACAGGCTGGCAGCTGCGGCCAAGTGCGCGTTGCTACATACACCATAAGCATTCTCGTTGGCCGCAGCGACCTGGCCGCGCGGCCTGGCTGCTGGGTGTGCGGTGGCCCTTAGAAATAGTAATGAGTGGATCGTTGTTGTTCGGCTGTTTGTTTCAGGTAGTTGTAACTAAGACTCGCATGCCATGATCAGCAGCACAGCCTATAACGGCCGAAATAATAAATATACGTATTCTAGCTAAGGGAGCTATATTAAATGTAATTAATTTATGTGGAGGAACATCCATTGGGAATGGTCAATGGCAGCCCTCAATGGTATAGGGATCTTTTCATTGCAAGTTGCAACAAATTGCAAAGGAAAACAGGATTTGACGTTGTTGCCATCTTACATTATAAACCAAAGTCTCATAGCAGAAATGAACACAACCCCCGAAAAAGGGAAACCCGTGGGTAGGTGGGACCCATGACCCACTTCACCCACGATATAAATGTGACCCACCAACCCATGGGTCAGTTCCAACTCTGATCGGGTCACGTCATCTCCTTTATTCCAATTAGCTTTTAGTGTGTGGATAGATTCTCAGATCCGACTCCAACATTCCCCTAATGTCTAACCGTCAAGGCCATATGCCACAGGATTACAACTTTCCAACTTTCCTTCACGGTTCTTCCCTCCATGTTTACCTCGCTTACGCTTATCAATTATGTTAAACGGACACAGATGCGGATGTTATGACTTTCCGTCCTGTTTTTCTTTTTTTTTTTTTTTTTATCAATTACGATCATCGTACCTGGCTTCGCCCGGGATTTGTTTCGGCCGTGGTTTGTTTTAACCCGTGGTTGTTTCTCAGTTTTCGGTCGGTATTGCCTGAACGTAGAACACGACAGGCAATTTCGCTTGTTGGAGTACTCCCATTCTGTATACGCGTTCTCCTTGCCCTTTTTCTCTTTCTTATCCTACCCCAAAAAACTTACCTTGTACGGTTCAGTAAATGCGTAATTATATGCTTAATGGTAACAGACGTATTGCTCCCACCCCTCACCACCCTTCCAATCTCTTTTTTTTTTTCTATAGAGCATGGCTAAAAGACGCATTGCCCTAACAAAAGGGCATTTGCTGTTCAGGCTTTCCTCCCCACTCCCAGTTTATTGCTTTGGCTTGTGCAATCCGTAAAGTTTAAAAAGTAACTGTTCTTCGTGCATGATGTCATTTAAGACTTGCCTCTGAGATGACCGCGCAGAGCCAATTGTTAGTCGGGGCAAGAATGTGCCAATTTCAACTTCTTTTCAAGGCAACCTTACCCCTTACGCTCTACTCTAATTTGTTGCCTTGAAAGCAGTTGAAATTGGTACATTCTTGCCTCGAATAACAATGTGCTCTGCGCGGTCATCACAGAGGCAAGTCTTAAATGACGCGATGCACGAAGGACAGTTATTTTTCACACGGTACGGATTGCTCAAGCCAAATCGATACTCTGAGAGTGGGGAGGAGGCCCTGCACGACTATTGCCCGTGTGGGAGGGGGGGGGGGCATTGCGTCTTTGACCAATAAGCATGTGATTACCCATTAACTGAACAACAACATCCCAAACAACAACCAAGCTCAGTCAACGTTCAGGCAACAGTGATAAATGGCGTCATGTACGAAGGACAGTCATTTTTCACACGTTACGGATCACTCAAGCCAAACCGATAAAATGGGAGTGGGGGGGGGGGGGGCTGTGTGTGTGTGTGCCCATGTGCGGGGAATGGTTACCCTTTTCCAAACAGGAATTCCCGTTTGGCAGAATCCCGCTTCGCAAAGTCAGAATATTCTTGAAAAATTTAACATTGCAGAAGTTAAAGAGGCATGTCGAATTGGAAGTAATTTTGGATTAGTGGCACTTTCTCATGTTATGTGTTTAGCCGCAGCGAGCGCGATAGTGTGAGCGAGGTACGTCATTTGAAACGAATTATTCTGCAAAACGGGCGTTTGTCTATAAATGTCTGACCATTAAAATGTCTAAATGTTCGTGTTTAAATGTTTTATAGGTTTCGTGTGCCGAAAATTTCGTGAACGGTTTTCAGCGAAACGGGATTTGCCGAAATGGGATTGGCCCCTAAGGCAAAAGCTGTTAATACGATAAAAGACGGCGAAATTTGGCTTCGTGGTCGTGAAGACAAGAAATAAAAGTCAGACCCTGACTGGCAATGAAAGAACCACGGTAGATTTCCTGCAAACAGTAAAATTTTCAACAGTTTATTCCTGCCTTGATCACTACACACTTTCACAGAAAAATTAATAAACACAAAAAAAAACATTAAAAAAAAGCTGCACCGAACGTGGCAGTCATCATATCTCCATCTTGAGCAGTGTCAACAAATCTACCTAATACGATTTGGCGAAACGACACGTAACCGAAGAGAGAAACAGGAGGGGAGAAAAGGGGGTGGGAAGATGGGAGAGAGAGGATTGGAGGTAAGTGAGAGTATTACAGAAAAAAAAATGCCAGTGGACTGTACGTTCAGGCAACACTCAGCGAAAACAGGTAGTGCACAAGCCAACGCGACAAACTGGTAGTGGGCAGGAGGGCCTGAACAGCAAATGACCGTGTTTGGGGCAGTGCGTGGGGAAACAACCACGGGCCAAAACAAACCACGGCGGAAACAAATCCCGGGCGAAGCCGGGTACGATGCTAGTTAGTTATAATACATTCAATTTTTTTATGTATTGCCATATTCATTTAGTAGAAACTGGAAAATAATCGTAAATAAATAACAGTTGACTAGCAAATAGCGTTCGGCGACCGAGACGGGTCGTTGCAAAAATGCGCCCTTTCGTTTGGTTCTGAAACCTTTCTTAAGAACGATGGCAATAGCGCTCCAAAGCTCCACATATTGGCATTCAGATAAGAATATACGTTTGTACACGATCTTTTTGTCTCTGGCTGTGTCAAGATTTCGTCTTTCACTGGTGTGCCAATATATACATGTGACCAGTTCGAAACGCTTTCACTTGAAAAATCCGATTCAGGACATGACGTCACACTTTCTCAATTCATAATATCGCAAGTTAATAATAGACGCTTCTTGACATTCGTTATCCTGATTCCGTGACGTCAGAGACGGTAAACCAATCAAACACGCAACCCACCTGCTTCCGACGACGCATCTTTGGTTCTGAAGCCAACGATTTCTGGAGCAATCAGATATTACCTATCGTCTATCAGCAGATAAAATTGAGATAATTACGTTGGCGGAAGATTTTGGTTTATTATTGGTAACAATCCTCTGAGCTTTGGTCTACGAAGCCAACGACCCTGATATGAACAGATCGCATTGTGGCAATAATCTACACCCGTGTTACATTCCAACTAAGTTAGGAACAGGCCTAGACATGGAAGATTTGGACGAGAGCTTCAAGGAAATTCCTCGAAGGAAATTCCCCGTTTGGGTAAGAAAAAAATTTATCTAAAAATCATATTTTTATTTTTACGAATTGTGCTCAGCTTTAAGCCGTGTGAAACAAACTAACGCAAGCATATAACTGTAATTGAAACTGAATGTTCAAGGAAAAAAACATAAGGTGGTTTTTACACTTGTTTTTTTTTTTTAACTCTGGTAAATACAATTCAGTTCGATGCATACATCGTTTTACACAATAGACAGAAAGATTGTGAGCTGTACCAATTTTGGTACTGCTTCTTGCTACCAGATGTTGCTATCAGCCAAGTGTGTCGACGTAACTGCAGTTGAAATTACTTGTTCTGTTTTCAGA
Organism: Lithobius niger; assembly: GCA_023313725.1. Classification (NCBI taxonomy): domain Eukaryota; kingdom Metazoa; phylum Arthropoda; class Chilopoda; order Lithobiomorpha; family Lithobiidae; genus Lithobius; species Lithobius niger. The sequence continues at coordinate 14,746 of JAHWFP010026748.1, forward strand.
TGTAGAATTTTCCTTTTTTTTTTTTATCAAACGTTTGTTCTTTACAAGGAAATAAACGTTAAAAATAACGTTATGCAAGTTAATCAGTTAACACGCCTTGACAACAACGGCATCTAATGTCAATAAATGGTACTAAAATTTGTCAATTTCATATTCTTTCTTTTTATTGTAAAATGATGCCTTTGCAACGAAATGTAATTGCCCTTTTTGTATTTAAGAGTCGTGAAAAAAATAGGCTTGTTTCATAAACAAGTACAACTAACACTATTTTCCTTTTAGCGGGCTTTTTAGACTTACATGGAAAGCAGTCTAGTAAGGGATGCGGCAAACCCAGCGATTCGAACCGGGAAATTCCCGATCATGGCAATGCCCGACCTATGAGAGCCTTACCGTACCACTACGACAGAGCAATGGTATAGCCTTACCTTAAACAGATCTTTACCATGATCGAAAATATCTCGGTTCGAATCCCTGGGTTTGCCTCTTCCCGTAATGGACTGCTGAATGGACCTCACCCTTGTTGAATGAACATAGTGGTCTCTCATGATGCCGACTAGATCGGCTAGGCTGGGCTCTGCCAATGCTCTCAGCCACAAAGAAGGAAGTAACCACGTCGTTCGCTCTTCTGACTTCAGTAGCGTCAATTCTAGCTTCACTGGAGGAGAGTTCATTGTGTTTGTAACGTTAGTCAATTGTTAACTGCAAAAAACGGTGCATAGTGGTCATACACATAATAGATGTCGACGTTTCGGAGAGTCCCGTTCGTCGTTATTAGACCAAAGGAAACTGAAAATACTAAAAGCTCGAAATCATGGCAGACACAAAAAAGACTGCAAACATACAATAACTAAAACTCGAAGTTTCAAAACTAAAATTAAATAAAACTTAAAATAAAAAAATACTATTGAGCCTAATAGCCAGTCATGAAGGATGGACAAAATAGGAGGCCAGCGACCTCCAACCCGCAAATGCCAGAAGAATTCCAGACTGCCTATGTAGGTTAGAAGTCGCTGGTATCATAGTGTCAGCCCTTCGTGACTGGCTCAGGTTCACCACTATTTTTAATTTTAACCTTTATTCCGTTCAGTTATTTTTTTAAACTTGAGATTTGGTTTTAGCAGTGCTTTCTTACGTTTTCTATTACGTAGAGCGTGTGGTTTATTTTTAACAACTCAGCTTGCTCGCTTCCCTCGGGTTTCCATGGTTTACACCCTGGTGTGGAAGGAGTTATCGCGTACTATAAATAAATAAAAACAAAACAACTAAATATTTCGATTTGTTGGACAGCCGAAACCGTCGTTTTACATTTAATTCAATGAATGTGAGCTATATTCAAATAACGTGGCTTATTTCAGCTTTACTCGACCAGGATAGTTCATGTCTCGCATGAAATAAAATAATCCATGGTTAATTGACTCCGACTCACTAAGCTAAATGCTACATACACTCAAGATAACGGATTCTGCGAATTTCTCCCTCTTCTCGGTGCTAACGTAAACAAAGTAGCTGAAATTCTGTATCAGTGAACTATATGAAGGGCTAGTTATGTGTGATGATGTCTTGACGTAGAGCCCAAATTGTTAGCAATTTTCATCATATCAGTTAGAGAAAACCACATCGGTGTTGCAGTCAGACCTGTTGGACGCAGTTTGAAACTGATAACGCCCATTTTTATTTGGAAGGAAAGAGGGTGACTATTTTCCATATAGTTACTTATTTTTTGACCCCATTTTGCAGGCCACAAGGAGTATTTATTTAGTTGCGTTAGAAGATGTAGTGTAGCCCTCCCTACCCAGCCCACCCAGGTTAATAGAAATTGAACGTGGTACTAGATCTGGCAACGAACTGGATGGCTGCTCTTCCTATACCCATAGGTGCTCTTTGCGATTACCGCTTGTTTTCTGTACGCATTTTTTTAAGATAGTTTATGAAAAGGTGATGCACGTTTTCCGTACAAAACCAATACTTCGATGGTGAGAAACGATCAGCTTTTATCTTTCGCCCTAATTGGAAACATCTACCATGATATAGAGCAGTGACACGACGTAGTATTATTGTATATAACTCTATGCTGGAGCCTTAATGGGTTAGCTGCAAGGGGCACTGCAGAGAGAAACAGAAGGGCGTCATACTGAAGCCGATGTTGTGAAGAGTGATTTCGTAGACCTAAAACGCGCGATTTTTGTTGTTGGAGAAAGCAACGTTATTTTAAGCCTAAGAAATCCGCTCTTCCGTTGTTTTTCCCTCCATTTATATGTAGTGCACCTTGTAGTTATGCCCTCCAAAACCCATACTGGTGCCAATATTGCGGCAAATGTCACTGCTCTATAGCTGTCAAAAGCTGTGACTTTATTCGATTGTTTATTATCGACCTACGTAATAGCTACGGAACACGAGGTGGCCAACTCAACAAACATTCCGTCTTTCTGATCCAATGTGCCACGCGAACTCTAAAACTAGAACGGCTAGCCTATTATCAGAGTCGGATTGGGCCACCCGGTAACCCATGCATCCCCGGGGAGGCCTCCACTACAGGAGACCCTTATTTTAGAAAAAAAAAATGGTTTTATTAAAAATGAATTTGTGTGAAAATTGCATCTCTACGTTGCACGAAAACGTTTCAAATTCATGCCGGTTTATTAAAAATTGGCTAAGATCCAATGTTCTGTCCCCCACAACCCCACCCGCACTATAGGAGGCCACTGTTCCTTTTTGAAAAATTTGAAATGAATTCGCACGAAAATTGTGTAAGTTTCAGGAAAACGTTTCAAAGAAACCGATTTCTTAAATAATATGCTAGTTACTGGGGCTGCCGGGGATGCTTACAGCACTTCCCCAGATCTCCACCGCCAGCTCACCCACTCCCCTCCCTGCATGTGAGGGGTGCGGAGGCCCCTGCAGTACATTTCCGGATAGGCCCGACCCCTTCCAATCCGACACTGGCCTAAATCCTTAACAACTGTACTGCTACGCATGCAGACCGCCTTGGTAGGTATGCATATGTGCTGTAACCATTTTAACCATTCATCAGCTTTAACTGTTTAACTTTAGGAGGAGCAAGGCTGGTTTTAGGGTGTATTCCCAACAACACCTTCTCTCTCGCCGAAGCCTATTTGCTCGCCTGCAATTATTGATTTACGATGAGTTTCTATTTTCTACCTAAAGGAATGTGGGAATACATCAATAATTAAACATCTTATAAATGGCAAGAAAGATAAAATACTAATTACAACAATAATTTTAAACATTGCTACAACATTGTCATTTTTCCTTTTTTTTTTTAAATGTGAAAATTATTCTCGCACAAAGAACAGCTTACAAAAGGGTCAAAGGATTTTAGCGAGCGTTAACCGCACCCGTTCATCTGCCCGATGCAGCCCTAAATGACCTATGTCTGCAGCACCTGGAAGAACAGCTTCTAGAAGTAATCAAACAATGGCAGAAACGTAGCTACGCAGCGAGAATTCAAAATCCAACAGAGCGCCCATTTTGGGTTTGACGAATCGAAAACAAAGCATGGAGTGCTGGCATTCAGAAATCCGTCTGCCATTTTTACTGTTGCAGGAATTGTGTTCTTGTTGTCATAAATCGACGCCGTCATGCCGCATGCATCAGGGCGCCTTTACGCAACGACTCACCTTTACATTCGCGCAGCTAGAATTTAATCGCTGTGGCAAAGGTTTCGTTGCCGTGGTAACAACGCCAGCGGGAACAGGTAAATCCGACATCGTTTGAGTAAATGCTCGTAATCGTATAATCCGTGACAATAAGATAAAGAATTCCTCCCAACGAAATAATTTTCCCAGTAGCTCCTTAACTCACATCGACGATATTAAGCCAGCGAGCCGGCAGCGCTAAAACAACCGCCATGTTGGAATTTCAGGTGATTTCTAGCTCCTAGCTGCGAGAATGCAAAGACTCACGAAAGCAGTTAATAATGTGAGTTCTCAGAAGCGGCTGGGAAAATTGTTTCGTCAGGAGGAATTCTTTATCTTACTGTCACGGATTATAAGACTGCAAGTATTTGCTCAAACGATGTAACATTTGGCTAATCCATGCAGCGTTGTTACCATGGCAACGCCACCTTTGCTATCGCGATTAAATTCTAGCAGCTCACCTTTGCATTCTCGCAGCTAGAAGCTAGAAATGATCTGAAATTCCAACACGGCGGCGATTTTTTGCTGCATCGACTCGCTACGAAAACAATTAATAATTCAATTTAGAAGCAACTGGGAAAATTGTTTCGTCAGGAGGAATCCTTTATCTTATTGCCACGCATTGTAAGAATGCAAGCATTTACTTAAACAATGCCGGATTTAGCTAATCCAGGTAGCGTTGTTACCATGGCAACGAGTCGTTTGCAAACGTGATTAATTTCTAGCTGCGAGAACGCAAAGGTGAATCGCTGCGTAAACGCGCTCTAATCCCACACCCAACGCAAACATTGTGAGGAGTCTCATGGTATATGGGTGGGGGAATCCCGAACAAAGTTAGTGGCAGCTCCTCAATGATCGGACTCCTGACCTCCAAAACAGGTGTGCGCCGTTTCGAATTCCATGTTGTAAGGTTTGGCCGTATCGTTCCATTCGAACACCTAATAACAGTTATTAAGTAATTATCAGCAATTATGGGTCATTACCCCGTTCGACAAGTTGAAAACATTTGCCAGCCTTAGAACACCGTAAGAAGTAACAACTTTTCCACGTGGACTGACGTTCATTCTTTGCAACTTGTAACTTGGCTTTTGGCGGGAAGCTTGCTATATAATGGAAGAACGTTTTACCGCCAGAGACACTCGAAAAAGGTAGCTACAAGCGGCAGAGATGCTCTTTGTCGTCTTGTAGGACAAATTCAAGTTGATCGATGTCACGTTGTAAATAATTCTTGTTGTATATTTTGCTGAAGGAGACAAAGTAAATTGGATCATTTTGTTTGCAAGCGTGAGTCGACCCATTGAATTTATAATGGTGGCAGCGGTGGTCACGAACTAAGCCCTCCAAGTGGAAGAAGATTTGCCCCATTGAATTTATAATGGTGGCCAGCAGTGGTAACTAACCATATGCTCTTCAACCCAGAATTTTTTCCCGACCATTGAAGTATAATGGCGTTCGGCGAGAAGTTGGCGACAGGAGTTGATGAATAACTTCAGGAGGGTGGCCAGGAGTAACGAAGCAGGAAGATCTCTCCAGTGAGTGTGGCACTCGTTTGGAGGCAAGAACACGCAAGTTGGAAGGCTAAACAGAAGATTGACGGAGAGAATTACTGCAGTTGGGCAAAGAACCGAGGTATCCAGGATAAAGCAGCATAAAGCAGCATAAAGTCCAGTGTCGTGGAAGATTTGGCCGAATCCGGTGTCGAGGAAGAGGCAGATCGTGGCTGAAGGTTTTTGCGGCGGCAGAGAATCGTCGTCAAGGCTGATGTGAAGGCGTCGACTTGGTGTTTGATTGGAACACGGCAACAGGGGTAAGGTAAACTTTTTTTTCACACTCTGGTAATAGGGCGTTGGATTGAAAGGGTTGTGTATTCCGGTACAGTTGCGTGTTGGTTTTTTTTTTCGGTGTGTTGATGCTTGATGTACTGTTTGTCACATAGTGTTTAAAGTAGTTAACCATGGATTTATTAGAGGGGAGGACGATTGGTGATTTAAGGGCTGTATGTGGGGAATTGGATTTGGTTGCGCCTAAACGCAGAACTGATATTCTGGGGTTGTTTAAAGATGGGTTGGAGGCAGGTTCACTTTTGCGGGTTGATCTTGAAGCAGCAATTGAGTTGGTGGAAGAACAAAAAGATAGGGAGTTAAGGGAAAAGGAAGAAAAAAAAGAGAGGGAGTTAAGGGAAAAGGAAGAAAAAAAAGAGAGGGAGTTAAGGGAAAAAGAAGAAAAGAAAGAAAAAGAACGGGAAAGAAGGGAAGAAAGGGAGTTAGAAAGTAGAAAATTGCAGATTAGAGAAGAAGAATTAAAGAGGGAGGACGATTTTGCAAGAGAAAAATTAAAGTGGGAAAGTGAATTAAGGGAACTAAATGAACAGTTTGAGACGGAGCTTCAATTAGAGCAGGAAAGGGAGGATTTCAGGAAAAAAAAGAGACGCTTGGGAAAAAGAAAAGTTAGAACAGGATGCTGAAATTGTGAAAATAAGGCTACAGACGGATGAGATTAAAGGACGGATTCAGGAAATAAGGTGTAAAAAGGAGAAAATTTATAGAGTAGGGAATGACTTTAAGGATAGGCTTGTGGGAAAGCAACATTTGATTGGGTACCAAGGAGTGGGGGATATTTCGGGAAAGGAATATTTTGTTGGGTACCAAGGTAGTGGTGGTATTGTGCAATATGGTGGGAACTTGTGTAGTACTGGTAATTTGCGTGTTGGCGGGAAAGCAAACAATGGGATGGATGCTAATGTTGGGAACGATGTCCCGGGCAACAAGGACCAGGCTTCGGCTAACAGTACACAGGCACAGCCGCAAGCAGATAATCAGGCAGGAGGGAGAGCGCCTTTAATGCAAGGGGAGCTGGAAACGGGGAATGGATGTAAACAAAAATGAAGGTTACGATTTTCCTTTACGCAGGGTATCGGATGTGATGTTGCAACAGAATGCGAAAGAAAGCCAAAGGGCGGGAAAGGTAATTACAAAGTGTTTGTAAAGTTGTAACGAAAGTAGTAAAGGTGACGAGCAGTCAATTGATACATTCATTTTCGGCAATGTACTTGATAGTTTGTTTATGCTCAAAGACCAAGAGGTGGGAACGTTAGATAATATTGTTGCTAGCAAAGATGTTGCAAAAACTGGAATGCTGGAATCTAATGTCAAGGTCGTTGCTATGAAGGCCAATAAAATGGAAAAGGGTGGAAAGCAACATGCTAGAGTAATTAAAGACACGAGTTTTGTGGGTGCAGATAAAAATGCTGTTTGTGATGTGTGTCATGTTAAAGATGTAGCTTAAAAAGCAAGAGGCAGATTTGGTGTGGTGTCTGTAGGATTGAATTACTTGTTGAAAATGGAAGCTGGTGTGTTGGGGGCAGGGAAGTTGTTTGGTTCGGAGTGTAGCTTAAGAAAAGGGGTTGGTAGAAAGGAAATTATCTGGGGAAAGGGAAGTCTGGCAATTCAGCTGATTGTCACGTTGAAAGGGGAAGGGAACGAAACAATGGTCCTGGCAAGTCAGTAAGTGGTGTTGACAAGTTGGGAAAATTGAAAGTAGTAGGGGATGTTAAAGGGGCAGGTTTGAGATTGAGCATTGTCTCTCAATCTTCTGATCGCATGAGGGATTTGAGGAAGTGTCTGTACGTGTTTGTGTATTCTTTGTATTTTGGTGGGAAAGGCAGCTCAGTCTGCACACGCCTTATTGCCGAGTGGGGAAGGGGGGGGGGGGTTTGCCTTGCTTGTGTGTGATTTTTGTTCTCCGATGGTGAACTATGTAACTGTTGAGCTGCAACTGGAGGTTGGTTTGTTTGGTGTGGTTTTTGTGTGGTACAATGGTGTGTTGAGATCGGTTTGAGTTGTGATGGAGCGAAAAGAAAGTCTAACGTAAGCTTTCTTATGGTGTGCGGAAAGTATAAGTGGATGGATTGCTTGTTAAAGAATGTGATCGGGGAAGAAGGGGTGTGGTTTTTGGTGCAACGCAGGGTGTTGTCAGTGGGGCGGTTTGGTGATGTGCTGGCCCTATTGCTGTGTTGCAAACGTTTGGTGAAGAGGTGAAGCAATGCTGTGTTGTGTTGATGGAGTGGTGGTGGGAAGTGGTGTTGTGTGATGCTGGTGGAATGTAGTGCAAGTTGTGTGTGAAGTGAAGTGCGTAATGATGGCTGTGTGTGCTCAAGAAGAAAGGTGGTGGTGTTTCCCAACTGTGTGCTCTGAAGCCTTCGTTGTGCCATCCTGGTGATTGACATCACTAGGGAGCCAGTGGCTAACAGAGATTTGTTTGGCAACAAGTCTCAATCTTGGGTTGGAGGTGTAAGGTTTGCCCGTATCGTTCCATTCGAACATCTAATGACAGTTAAGTAATTATCAGCAATTATGGGTCATTACCCCGTTCGACAAGCAGGAACTTTTGGAAACATTTGACAGCCTTAGAACACCGTTTCATTCTTCAGACGTTCCATTCTTTGCAATTTGTAACTTGGCTTTTGGCGGGAAGCTTGCTATATATAATGGAAAGAACGTTTTACCGCCAGAGACACTCGCAAAAGGTAGCTACAAACGGCAGAGATGCTCTTAGTCGTCTTGTAGGACAAATTCATGTTGATCGATGTCACGTTGTAAATAATTCTTGTTGTATATTTTTCTGAAGGAGACGAAGTAAATTGGATCATTTTGTTTGCCAAGCGTGAGTCGATCCATTGAATTTATAATGTCTAACATATGTAACTTGCTGATAATTGCCGTAAAATAAAATTCCATTGTGTACTCCTAAGGGTTAAAGTGCGGATTTTTGTTGCTTTCGGGGTGTCAACGTAGCTCACTTCTCTTATGTCATTGGACACGATAAGGTTTAATAATTTGGTAGTTGACATAGAATAATCAATCAACGCGACCCCCTACCCCTCTACCCATACCCCAACCCCTACAACGACGTAGTGATTTGGCGATGTTGAGCAACACGTGGTGTTGAAGCTGAACAAATAAGCTTTCTTATCCTATCATATCGTCTGTCATATCCACGATAAGTTTTGAACCCATTCATTATCTTATTCGCCCAATTGTGGATTTGAATTTGTAAATCAATAAAACTTGCTATGGAGTCCCTATGTTCTGATTCTATGATATTCAAAAAACGCATTTCTATAAAAACACCCGCTGTAGTACTTTTAGTGGCTAGTGGGGCAAAGCGAAACTAATAGGATATCGTTGTGCTGTTGTCTGTATGTTGACGTCCAATTCCCGTTTCACCAAATCTCCTTTTGCCCGAAAGATAGCAGATTAAAGGCTTTTGCCTAACGGGCAAATCTCTTTTCATCATATCATGTTACGCCAAATACCCTTCATGAAATTTTAGGCACGCAAAATTCACATCATTCCCGTGTAATGGTCAAACGGTGAACGGAAAAAAAGATTCAGAAAAAAAAAAGCCTCAGAAAAAAAACGGAAAAAAAACCTGGAAAAAAGCCCTGGAAAAAAACTGCAGAAAAAAAAGCCGATGGAAAAAAGCCGCGGAAAATAGCAAGACAAATCTTGTGTAAAATCAAAAAAAATACAACCTAAACTTACTTACATGTGCATTTATCATTCATTAACTGATTACTGCTCGACCAAAGTTTCCTTAATTATTTTTGGAACCATTTAAAGGAAAACTCGAAAGTCACAAGTTTCCTCCCAAATTCTTTTACTGGGGGAGTGATGGGGAGAAAAAGTTATCCTCAATAAGAGAAAATTCGTGAAATCGTACTGGGATCTGGGGGGGGGGGGGGGCGTTGGAAATAATAAATTTTTTACAATTTCCTTAGCTGGGTAAGGAGGAGGTGGAGAATTGAACCGAAAAAAAATCGATTATGGATAATGAAAAGAAATTTCTGGAAAACACTAAGTTCACTCAAAATTCCTTTAACTTTTTTTTAATTATCGATATTTCCCTGCTGTAAACTGTTGTACTTTTTTCGGAGTGTGTTGCTG
>JAHWFP010026748.1:24446-36783 GCA_023313725.1 Lithobius niger
ATACCACCAAAAGAAAGTCTAGAAAATGAGGAAATAAATTCTGGTAAGAGAGAACAGATCGTACGTAATGAGCGAGGCTTGCCATTATGTACTAAATTCCCTGGTCTTGGTCAGAACAACTGCTATTAGTCTTACTTATTAGCATGACAGACGCGCTGACAGTATTTCCAGCTAAGCCCATTGTCCGACATTACTCACACACATATTTAAAGGTAGTATTTTTGTAAAATTGCCACCAGTTTTTTTCACGTTTCTTCCCTATCGGATTTTTTTTTCGCGAATTTTTTTCCGTTGGTTTTTTTTTTCCATCAGCTTTTTTTTCCGGAGATTATTTTTCAGGGGCTTTTATTTCCATCAGCTTTTTTTTCAAGGCTTTTTTTTTAGGTTTTTTTTTTTCCTGAGGCGTATTTTTCCTAGATTCCGTCAAACATTTACGGTCATACAACCGTTCGCAGAATCCCGTTTCGCAGAATGATGTTTTTAAATTACGTGCCTCGTTCGCGCTACTGCGCTCGCCACGGGTAAACATATTAATATCAAAAACCGTAACTAATCATAAATTCCTTCCAATTAGGCACGCGCCTTTAACTTGTGCAATGTTAAATTTTTAATGAATATTTTGAGTTCTGTAAAACGGGAGTCTGGATATAGGTAAATACCATTTGGGAAAGGGTAACCATCGTGTGTGAACCTTGGCAATGACGTTGACCAAGTGACGACCAAGCAGTCCAAATATTAATTATTACAATCTCCATTACAATAATAATCCCCATTAAATCCCCATTACATGGGAATAAGTATATCCCTCAGCCGCATTATTTTATCATTTTCAGCCGGCTTAACAGAAATTTAGGCTGAATTGCGGCTAGCTACAAATTTTGTGGCCACCACCGGCTAACTATAAATTTGGCTGGCTGACGGCTAATTTTCGGCTAAATCGATTAAAATGAAGCAATGTCGAAACTAACTGCACAAGAAAATGACGAAATGGAAAAGGTGGGACATAGGCCTAATGGATTTCTAGATGAATGACAAATGAAAAACAAATTCGCGAAGAACCCAGAAATTAAGCAGAGCCACATCACCACTCATTTTTTTTAAGTATACCCTTCCACAGCGATGTGTCTGGACTATTATTACTCGAACCGTGACAACGACTCCGAAAGTCATCATGCGTGCTAATGACCACACAAATACACAGCGCGCAGAAGTTGCTGGCAAAAGAATATGGTTTTGAAAACTAAGAAAAATAAGGCAGTCGAGAGCAGTTGTCACAAGTTACGACCAATTTCATAACAGTTTTGTTTGATTTTTGTGCAATAAAACTTCAAAATTTGCGGCTCTAGCCATATATTTTTCAGCGGCTAGGCCAGGCGGCCGCCGAAAAATATTCGGCGGCTGTTCGGCTAACTCAGAAAAATGCGGCGCGGCGGCTAACGGCGGAGGCTGAGGGGTATAGGAATAAGGTATTAAATTTCGTGTTTACCTAAAATCTTGACAAATTAGATTTGGCGTAACGGGATTAGGTGAAACAGGATTTGCGGGATATAGGTTAGGGTGGAGTGAAAAAAAAAACTTTATTTCGAAATCCCAATTGTGGCAAAGTTGCCTCTTAGCATTACTATGACACGTAAAAAAATTTCATCACTCTGAGGTGATTTCTTGACGTGCCAGCAGGGCTTTAAGTTTAGCATTGTTTAACATAGCCGAAATAGCTGAAAAATGAAATGGAAAAAAAAAACAATTTAACTGCTTTAAAATTTAATTTTAACGTTACCTCATTTGATGCTCACAGAGGGGATGGAAGGTATACCTATAATTGGGGGGAAATATTTTTCCTGCACGATAATTTGCATTAAACAGTTATGGGCGGCCATTGACCATTTTCAACGTCAAGCTATACACCCAATTTTTTTTTTTAACAAACATTACATTCTTTGCGAATCTGGCATGTTTGTAGATGGCTCTTGGAGCATGAAACGAGATAATGTTAAATTTGAAATTTAAACCTGCCAAATAATATTTTTTTTAAATTTTTTTTGCGTTTCCGCCCGGCCTGTCTTAAACATTGCTAAACTTGAAGCCCCTGGTGGCACTCAAGATATCACCTCAGAGGGATGAAATTTTTTATGAGTGGTAGTGATACTAACGGCAACTTTCCAATCCCAATCAATTAAGAATTCCGGAAAAAGGTTTTTTCACTCCACCCTAACGTAGGTGCTTAGGAGCAGGTGTGAAGTCAATCTCTGTTCGCGGCCTGGGCTCGCCACCACCTACTCATTTCCGCGTCACTCCCCGCATCTTAGTCGGACTGACCTTCGGTCCAGTCAGATCCTTAGGCCGAATGTGAATACTTCCATGCTACTCAAAATACTTTATAGGCCTGTACACTTTATAGACCTGCACACTTTATAGGCCCATTCACTTTCTGGGCCTACCCGGGTTTTTTTTCTAAGTGCTTTTCTGACCACCCTGTGCTGTAAATTGGTGGTGTGTTTCTTCGTGCGGCTAATTGGTGTGTTGAGTCTTCGTGAGGCAAATTGGTGGTGTGTTTGGCCCACCACATGCCGATAGTTTCTCCTCACTCTTATTGCTGTTTGTTCCTATTTTTCCCCAAATAAAATGGCGCTAAACATCTGGTAACCACCTGGTAACTAAATACTGACAAACAGTTGCAACGCAGAATCTTGTTGTATACGCGCACCAGCAGCTCAGGTTAACTTTTTATAAAGGAAGAACGTTGGAATTTTTCATAGGCATCTCTGCTATGGAAAAGGTAAGATTAGCCTCTGAAGATACGGTGCGCTACCAGTACACATCCCTGTGTGCCAGATCGGGCTCCCAACGAATAGTAGATTGGCACAGAAATTTGGTGTCAATTTTGAAGGTGATGAACTGGTAACACTGCACATTGTATTTGTGTTGAAGTGGTGTGTTGGTTGCAGTTTTGCTAAGAGAGAGGGGCAAGAAGACAAAATTCACCACGTAAAAAATATTTTATAACAGGCCTTTTTTGTCTTATTAAAACATCTGTGGCAGGAATGCGTCTTATTTAATATTATTCTGGCGCATTGTAAAATTGAAATGGATATACCTAACGTGAATTGGGTGACATGTGCGTATTGGTTGGCAGACACCAATTAGGGAAGTTTTAATAGTACCTATTACGGGAAAAAAGGGAAAAACATATTCGAATATTCGTTCACAATTTTTTGTCCCATGTTTAGCCTCCCCCTTCCCCCCCCCCCCAAAAAAAATCTGTTTCCCATTTAAATACGTAAATTTTATTTTGTCTTTTCGCAACGCAAGGCATATGTAATATAACCCCACAAGTATAGTTTAATCTACTAGGGAAGGCAACTTGGAAGACATAGTTAACACAACCCCCCTCCCCGCGCCACCGAAAAAAAATGATGATATGTTAACTGCAGTACAGAGTGACCGTAATTCACCATGGTGTCTTGCCTTTTCACATATGTGATATTGAAGTTCACGTCATCGATCAACTGGCTGCCATGGCCCTGGTTAACTTCCCCTCATTATTTAGTTCTTAAATGTTTAAATGGTTTCGTGAGAACTGTCGCCCGGATCCGCATTCGAAATCTCCCATCCCCGCTTCCCTATTTTCCCCCTCCCCCTCCTCCACTTGCAAGTGAGCAATACAAAACACTCCCACTAAGGGGAAAAGCGGGAGGAAAGGGGGAAGAGAAGAAAGCATAGTTCGGGTTGATTTTGACTCGAGAAGCCCACAAGAAACATTAAAAACCAACTAAAAATTTTAAAAACGTAAAATGACTGACTTTTTGCGAATATTAGAACGGAAGAAATCCTATATTCGAATATGGACTTAACGAACGAATATTCGCGCATTCGTCTGGCCCGTAGTACCTGTAATGTACACTAAAAAATGATCCTCCAGGTGTAGTAAGTACTACGTTTATACGATTTTTAACTATAAATTGCGCCAGTTCATTTCGTTCATCGTATATAACTGCATGTAAGAAACAATAATTGTATAGGCTACTTACAACCTAATCAGATTGTCTGAATTGGTTTGTTGCGCCATTGTAAAATGTCCTATGCCTTCCCCGTCTCAGACAAAGAAAATTCCTTTTCTACTTTTTAATAAAGATATTATCAAGGACCACGCTAGTGGTCACCCCGCCAAGTTCAATTGTCAGACTTCATTATAAGAAAGTCATTGTTCAATTCCAGTATTGTTGCATGACGGCCACTATAGCTTGTTCCACATTATGTTTTCAGAAAAGTGACTGGATGACGACTCGTTTCTAAGAGTGCAAAAACATGTGGATATCACACTTGTAGACTCAACAAAGTTACTATAGAGTTTACGAATGGGATGTTTACGGATTTTTTTTGCACTCGTATTGGAAGAAAATGTGGCGTCATAAGTCAGTTTTTTAAAAACATAATGTGGAACAAAGTATAGCTTTGGTATTTTAACAGAGCTGAGCGTATTTCACGATGGTGAGCTTAAATACCCATGCGTCGAAACAGCTTGAAATTGTTGAAAATGGCAGTCTTTGCGCCCTGACAAGCAATAGTTGTATTTGAATCAAGTGCATAAACTGTTTCAATGTGATAAAAGTGCGTGAAGATCGTTGATTTCAGCTGACTACTACTAGTATGTACTGGCTACTGACTAATTCCCCTGACAGATTCGAATGAAATTTGGTATTGAAGAGACTTTTAACTGCAAAATGTGCCTTTTATGGTTTGACGTTTGCGAGGCATTAATTAAAAAAGATTGCAATCATTTGTAAAGCTATTTTCACGTATGTTGGGAAAACGCCATCTGTCATCAAAATAATTACCAGTCTTTACTGGTTTACGAGTAACACTGCAAACTAACTACCACAAATGATCGGCAATACGAACATTGTTGATTACACCGACGCGCGTTGATTGTTGCAGACATTGTAGTTTAGTTATAGGTTGTAGTTGGGGTTTAGTTTAGTTGTAATTACAGGGTGTAAGGCTTCGTACCAGGACCCTGCAATAAAATAAAATCAATTCAAATCAGCAGACGCTCCAACTCATAAGAATGAAGTCCTCACTCCAGCAAAACTAAAAAAAAAAAATATCTCCGTTTCTATTTAATATTTTTCGACCAAACTTGACCAGATAGTAGATTACTGGAAATTGAAAATTTAGAATGCCACCACAAGTATACATAAAACCTTCAAAATAACGGATATCTGAAACAAGACCCTCAAGGGTTTAAGAACCTGCTAAGTTTCAGCCAACAAAGTAGCGATATTAGAACAAAAATGGCTGCTGCATTAGTTGCCAATCTAATCCCACCTACTATTACTTCAGACGCTAAATGAAAATCGTTACCATAGCTACGGGTTGCAGCAATGGTAAGATTTTTCATTTCACCTGTGATCTAATAGTCGGTAGGATTAGCTTGGCAACTAATGTAGCATCTTAGTGGTAGCTATTTTTTTCTTTTGATATCACTACTTTGACTGGCTTAAAATTGGCGGGTTCTTTCAAATAAATTTATTTACTTTTCAAGCGTAAGTACATTAAGGTCAATGGAGCTGTCTTACGCAGCAAAGATACTTGCAAATCATAAAAACAGACAAATATTTTAATTTTTGGCATCTAATTTGTGTCTTGTTCGCCAAGTTAAAACGTAAAAATAAAAAAATTGGGGGCCCTGATTGTGGTTGACGTGGGGTTCTCCCATTTTTTTTTTATTTTTCAGTTTTTAACTTTGTGAACATGCATAAATTCGATGCCGAAAATTAAAATATTTGTTTGATTTTATGATTTGCAAGTATTTTTGCTGCGTTAGACGATAACATTCACCTTAAGGGTTCTTACAGCCTTGTGGATTTTATTTGAGATAATGTTTACACGGAATGATGCATTACTTACTTCAGGCAGGTTGTACCTTGTAGATAATGAATGACACGATCACTTCATTTTAATGCCGACTTCGTTCAGATAGGAATGGTAAGATAGACTGCAGGTTTTTGGGGAACAATTTTAGTCATTTCATGTACGTTATAGTTCTTTATTCGGTTTTAGCAACTGAAAAGCTTTAAACACAAAGAGAAAATATTAACGGTCTTATACAGGTCAAAGTGGCTGCTGTCAACGCAACCTTAGATTTTAATTTTTTTTGTTTTTTGTTTGTTTGTTGATATTATGTCCTTTTGAAGGCGATTTTAAAGTTGCCCGATGTTCTGCTTCAGGAATACTATACCAGAACTCAATGGGTTTTGCTTGCGACATGTCTGTTGGGGAATTTCGGAACGGCTATTTGCTGGTCATTGCAGGGACCCTTTTATCCAGAAGAAGTAAGTAAACTATATACGCAAAATACTACTCTGAACCTGAGGCAAACTATGTGACTTGTTATTTTTCAAAGAAAACAGCACAATGTAAACACCGATAGTTGAATACGTTAGGTATACTGCATTCGTCCAGTTCAGTTTTAAGTTATTTCTATTTTTTATTTGTAGTTCAATAATGATCTCGTATCAGCTGACATCTTAGTTGTACCATTTTATTCGTTTGTGTACTCAAATTCATTAAACGGCAATTACATCCATTTTGACATGCATGCTTTACTTTTGGATCACTTACACAATAACTAAACACAAGAACTGCGGGAAGAATACCTTATGTACGTCCGATACAACAATTTAATTTTTGCGACACCGAAACACGACATGGAGACCGCCATTGTTTTGCTGGAACGCGCAGAAATTAATGCCGACAGATGTCACTTTTCGATTTCGACTCACAGCCGATTGAGATAGCTCTATTGGATGTGAGAGCTGAAGCGTCCGGCGGCCTTAGCTGGCCGACAGTTGTGGTGGCCAGCTAAGGCCGTCAGACGCTCGAGCTCTCACAGCCAATAGAGCTATCTCAATCGGCTGCGAGTTGAAATCGAAGAGTGACATCTGTCGGCATTAATTTCTGTGCGTTCCAGCAAAACAATGGCGGTCTCCATTCGTGTTTTGGTGATGCAATAATTAAATTGTTGTATCGGACGTACATAACGTATTCTTACCGCAATTCTTGTGTTTAGTTATTGTGTAAATGATCCAAAAGTAAAGCATGCATGTCAAAATGGATGTTAATTGCCCTTTAAATTTAATGAGAGTTATGTTTTCAGAAAACTGACTGTATGACGACACGTTTCCTTCCACTATGAGTGCAAAAAATCCGTAAACATCCGATTCGTAAACTCTAACAGTAACTTTGTAGAGTCTACAAGTGTGATTTCCTCATGTTTTTGCCCTCTTAGTGCAAAGAAACGAGTCGTCATCCAGTCAGTTTTCTGAAAACATAATGTGGAACAAACTATACAAATCAACAACGACGCAACGGTATGTGCGTTCAATGGCCATTTTAAGTTATTTACGCGGCTTATAAAAAAAATGCCAGAATCCCAGGATCGTAAAGTTTTCCCAATTCTCGCGCTGACTAAAAATGTTGATGGAAAAATAAGGCTTTTTCTACCGAGCTCTTGGAAATGTTTAACCTATACATTGACATTTCGTATATATTATTAGCTAGACTATCTTCTTTATTTCCAAAAAGGAAAGTCATTTTGGAGAGATAGTGACTTCCCTGTTCAGAAGTATTTTTTTTAACTGATAGGGATGACTGCGTGCCCTTCTGCTCACATCACTTTTTTTATTTTTACTGTTTTAATCATTCCTTACAATTTTGTAAAACCGGAAATATTCTAAAGCAAACTAAAGCTTGTGTTGTGAACCATCTTAGTTTCAATCTTTCTGTATGTTTTCAAAAACAGAAAGATGTCCAGTATAATACTGAAAATTTTCGTAAAATTACAGTACAAGTAACTGGTAATTTGTTTCCAGTTCTCTTAAGCGTAATTGTTAAGCGCATTGTATAGATTAATAATCAGAAACGCGAACCCGTGCCTCATATGGAATTCGATATACAGGACGGACAAGCCAATGGCTCAAAATGCACTAAATGAATACGGATGCAAACCTATTTGCGTTGCCTTTTGGACCTATATGTCAGACTGCCTGAGCGGGTAATGTATGTTTACACGTATATGTGTGCGTGTTAAGTGCTGCCTATGGCCGTTTCGTTTTAGGCCGTGTCAGTATGGCTCAGCGGTAGGACCTCGGTCTTGGGTTCGATTCCCCGCTCAGGCAACCTGACGTATAAGTCCAAAAGGCAACGTAAATAGGTTTGCATCTGTATTTATTTCATTTCATATGGAATTCCTCATTGTATAAAAGTTGCTCTTGGGCATCACTAACACGCACAAACATATTTGCCATTCTGGGGTCATCTCTTGAGGTGCCCCAAGGGTCTTCGAGTTTAACATATACGGCAATGGGCGGAACGTCAAAAAAGGCAAAAATGATGATTTGACTGTTTTAAAATCTAATATTATATTATGATTGAATATTATCTCATGCGACTCTCTCAGAAACTATATTAACATGTCATAATTGCAAAGAATTTTATTTTTCTTAAAAACTGCGGGCAAAATTTTGCACCGAAAATCGACCAAAATGGCCGTTTAGGCAATTTTGGCCCATAACTACTATACGTATGCTATTGCACAGAAAGTTTAGTTTTTCGCAATTACGGCTACCTTTTTTTTAGTCTCTAAGTGCTTCAAATGAGATAATGTTAAAAATAAATTTAAAACCAGTCAAGTCACCATTTTTGCCTTTTTTTTCCATTTCGCCCATTGCTGTACAATGTTAAATTTGAAGCCTCTAGGGGCACCTGAAGACACGAACCCAGCGTGATGAAATTTTGTGTGTGTGATAGTGATGACCAAGGGCAACTTTTCCATTCCTTGCCAATGAGGAATTCCAAAAGGTTTCAACTAGGGATGGACCGTTTTTCTTTTTTTTGATTTCGGTTCCGGTTTCGGTTTCACGCCCAAAAAACCTCGGTTTCGGTATCGGTTTTTGCCACCATCCACCCCAACCAGATTTTCCTAATTTTTTTTTCTTGCAACAGTTGTGTTACTAGCTTCAACGTACTCCTGCTTTCACTTTCAGCAGCGTCGTAGACCGTAGGTGTAGCTGCGGCACCATTTTCCTCTACTATTTTCGTTTTAATAGCTAGGAGCTGTTATTTAATACGTAGAAAATGATAATTATTTTTAAAAATGTAGAACAACAAATCATTTTATTAAATTTTCGAACACCGTATGAAAAACCGACACAAAATCCGAATCGGTTTCGGTGTCGGTTTTCAGTAAAAACCGAAAGTTCGGTTTCGGTTTCGGTTACCGACCCATCCCTAGTTTCTACACTCCACCCTATTGGGCACAGGCCCAAGTTAGTACTGCTCCAAGGAAAACGTATTGGATGTAAGGAAGCGGAATCAACTCTTTGCAGCAGTTTGCCCAATCTAGACTGAGGGACATCCAGGGAAGCCATGGCTGCGTAAGAAGTGAACGCTAGTTTGTGGTCCTGTGGAAATTATGGTGCAGTTAATCAGTATTAGCCTATTAGGACTAGCTTCAGTATGAGTAGTTACTAATCAGGAAGGAAGAAGATGCTCTACGTAATTACGGATAATGGATAATTACGGATTATCGGTATTCTAAGGAACCCCTATACTAGTCTACAGGAGGAATAAATAAACATAAATCGCTGGAAATAATATTAAGGAAAATTGGAAATAAGCCAACAGCAAAAATCATACACAAGAAATAACGTAGTTTAGTAAGCCACCTTTATGCACTGATTTATTAAGGAGAAATAATAAAGGAGAAATTTCTCAATAAAGGAGAAATTTATTTCTCCTTTATTGAGCCTTGTGAGTGTATGATTTGTCTTCCCTATCCATTTCTATGGCACTGAAAATGGGTTTGTGAAAGATCAGTGAGAAAAAAATCGAGTACAAAATGTCGGTTGGTAACTTTCAACGTAGTTCTTTGCACGGCATAGTCAGCTCGTTATAAGAACGAATTTCCACATCTTCTGGTAGAGAGGCAGGTAGAAAGCTACCGGGGGAAGGGGGGGGGGTTATTGCTGATCCCTTCCCTTTACTACCTTTCTACCTGCCCTCCCTGTTGGTCTAGAGTTCGGCTCTCCCATTCGTTCTAACAACTGCCCTACTCTATGGGACTGTGCTCGAATTTGGAAAAGGAGACTAGCGTAATAAATGTGAGTGGTCTCAATTATTTCCAACAGCATGAACATGAATATGGCTGGTAAAATGTAATAGATGATCATTAGAAAGTGGGACATTTGCCGTGTGGGGAGGGTGATATTTTCGCCAGCATGAACATA
Organism: Lithobius niger; assembly: GCA_023313725.1. Classification (NCBI taxonomy): domain Eukaryota; kingdom Metazoa; phylum Arthropoda; class Chilopoda; order Lithobiomorpha; family Lithobiidae; genus Lithobius; species Lithobius niger. The sequence goes on from JAHWFP010026748.1 coordinate 34,733, forward strand.
TGAACATGGAAGAATATATTAGAAGTGGTCATAATAGAAGTGAGTATGATACAAGTGATCATTAGAAAGATGGGATCACTAACAGGGGGGGGGGGGGTTTCGTGCGCTGATTGAGTGAGCGAAGCGAACGAAAATCAGCGTTTGCTTAGCTAGTGTGCGCAACAATTTGAAGAAGCATAATTTGGTCGAACGTGAACATACACCATATGCGCTACCACACCTAACCAGAGTTGCAAACCGCGTGCATTCAACACCACCCGAGTTTCAGCTGTTAGTTGGTAAATCGGACAAGAAAACATTCCACTTGCTGAAATTTGCAGCATCTCCAAACAAATAAAAAAAAACCGTGCATTTTTGGCCAAGAAATTCGCTCGTCCAGCACTGACTTAAGTAAAAGACGCCATTCTTTTTATCTCCATTGTTTATCCAGCATCCCTTGTAGCTAGCCCACCCAGTTTCTGGCTCCAGCATAGAGTTATATATCACAATATGGCGTTATCGCCACTGCTCTGTATGCATTTGTAGTGTGCAGACTGTGCATTTCTCCTGTTTCGCAGCACGGCTGACACAGGTTCAAAAAATATCACCCATTCTAGCCCTAAGGAATCCTGTTTCGCAGCATTGGCTTGACTAATGATGCCATTGTTATCAACGCTGACTAGTTAAATGACTGGCTCCAGATGCGAGCTCCGCATCGGATATCACGTACTAATGCGTCTGGTCTATATAATTGTAATACTGATAAGAATGAAAACAGATACATTTATCATTTAGTGTACAACACGATGCTGTCAGACGCCCAGTGTTCATACGCTACAGCATTACATTCAGTTCCTCCCAAAAACAGCTGTCCCAGCAGAAGTTTCACTCGTAGTGAGTTTACAGCAGTTTTAACTTACGTAACTGGCAGTCACAAAATGGAACATGTGCGTAGGCCACTCACACTGAAAATGGGTTTGTGAAAGATCAGTGAGAAAAAAATCGAGTACAAAATGTCGGTTGGTAAATTTCAATGTAGTTCTTTGCACGGCATAGTCAGCTCGTTATAAAAACGAACGGGAAAATCCACATCTTCTGGTAGAGAGGCAGGTAGAAAGCTACCGGGGGAAGGGGGGGGGGGGTTATTGCTGATCCCTTCCCTTTACTATCCATCTTCCTGCCCTCCCTGTTGTAGGTCCAGAGTTGGGCGCTCCCATTCGTTCTTACAACTGCCCTACTCTATGGAACTGGTCTCGAATTTGGAAAAGGAGACTAGCGTAATAAATGTGAGTAGTCTCAATTATTTCCAACAGCATGAACATGAACATGGCTGGTAAAATGCAATAGATGATCATTGATCATTAGAAAGTGGGATCATTTGCCGTGTGGGGAGGGTGATATTTTCGCCAGCATGAACATGAACATGGCTGGTAAAATGCAATAGATGATCATTAGAAAGTGGGATCATTTGCCATGTGGGGAGGGTGATATTTCCGACAGCATGAACATGAACATGGCTGGTAAAATGCAATAGATGATCATTAGAAAGTGGGATCATTTGCCGTGTGGAGAGGGTGGTATTTTCGCCAGCATGAACATGAACATGGCTGGTAAAATGCAACAGATGATCATTAGAAAGTGGGATCATTCGCTGTGTGGAGTGGGTGATATTTTCGCCAGCATGAACATGAACATGGCTGGTAAAATGCAATAGATGATCATTAGAAAGTGGGATCATTTGCCGTGTGGGGAGGGTGATATTTTCGCCAGCATGAACATGAACATGGCTGGTAAAATGCAATAGATGACCATTAGAAAGCGGGATCATTCGCCGTATGGAGTGGGTGATATTTTCGCCAACATGAACATGGCTGGTAAAATGCAATAGATGATCATTAGAAAGTAGGATCATTCGCCGTGTGGAGTGGGTGATATTTTCGCCAGCATGAACATGAACATGGCTGGTAAAATGCAATAGATGATCATTAGAAAGTGGGATCATTCGCCGTGTGGAGTGGGTGATATTTTCGCCAGCATGAACATGAACATGGCTGGTAAAATGCAATAGATGA
>JAHWFP010026753.1:0-31951 GCA_023313725.1 Lithobius niger
GCTTGCTTGTTAACCTGTGCTTGTGTTTAGCTCGAGATAGCACTTAAAATTTAACCTCAAAAGATTACCAGTCCCCGAAACCAAAACAAAACAAATAATACAACCGGCAAGCAAATTAAACCAAATTTGCAAGATAAATAAACTACCATCTGGAACCACTAGACACATAACACATCTATATAGCAATCACTTTTCATTAATTACTAACACACTATTTACACATGTGTAAATCTGCCTGACTCACAGTAGAACCTGAAGGTGGCACGTTGCCATTAGCCGCCAAAGTAACAATAACGGAATTGAATCCTGGTCCTTGACTGTCTGACATTGAAGTCTGATAATGTGAGCGTTGCGGGCGAACCACTGGCAAGGTCCTTGATGTAGATTTATTTTCCTGCAAATCATTAAAGAAGCGAACTCATCCATCGCCCCTTTATTGACAGATCTATAGAAAAAGAACGAGGATATCCTCTTCTGTCTGTGACACAGCATAAAACACTAAGGTTAAGACTGAAACGACTAGGGTTTATCCTGAATTGCTGGACTTACGATGAAGGTAAATTGAAATTCGCATGGTCCTTAGCCTAAATAGAAGCGAAAACTTCTCGTAAGCCGTAGGGATCAAGCTGACAGAAGTATCATGCCTACTTATTCAGATTGAAACTGTGCCAGCAAAAGAATGATCCCTGAGACTGCTGTGGTCGTGCCACGCAATGTGTCACACGGTGATGAACATCCCACACTGTGGAATAGGGATTTCATTTCTTGCGTAAAATGGAAGTTGGACTTACAAGACTACAAAGTTGTGAACAATACTCTACTGTTCCTGCCAACAAACTCCACTTACAGCTACGGGTATTTTAAAATAGCACAAGACAAAACGGCTTATGTGTGTGTGCCCACAGAACTTCAGCCTGAACTGGCTTTCCTGGATAAAGTCTACGCAGGTATTGCTGGAACTACTGTGGTGTTCTTAATGTTGTCAATTGCACTTCACTTAGGTCTGCCTCGTCAGATCCACACACATAACGGCATAATTTTATTATTCTACAAGGCTGCACTTGTAGCTTACTACACAACTTACATAGTGCGGTATGCTAAACTTGAAAGTGAGGGGATGTTAGCCGCCGTTGTTTACACTCTAAGTGCTTACGCTCTCCGTTGTGCATATTGTTGGCTTAATGTGTACGCATACGGCATGTGGCAGGCCTTCAACCCAAAACGGTTTTTCGTGAAAACGGAACAAATTAGTGTTAACTTTTGCAGTAGACGTTTTGCCCTGCAATTTCTTTACGCTACTGGATTTCCCATAGTTCTTATTGTTACCGATCTTCTTCTGCTGTACTTACCATTACCAGTCACCAGTACATTTCTCACCTCGGGTCCATTTTACCGAAATATGGTTCAGGTAGTTTTCATGGCATCTACAAATACTGGAATTGTTTTGGTTAATGGAATCTTCTGCATTCTCATCATCTGCAATATACAGAAGATAAAAAAGGAGAACGATAAAATTATACAGGGCGCTAACCATTCTGGAATGTGAGTACGCCTTATTTCTCTTAGAGAATAGTTTTAAGAATTGAAGTAGCTCACCATCTTACGAGTGAGGCATCTGCAAGATAATTATTCAAAAGCAAATTTTGTATTTTGTATTTTGTATTTTTGTGGGTATCGCCCTCGTGATGGCAAGGGAAGTGAAGTTATTCAGGCAGATTTACAGGGTAAAAAATGTAAGAATTTGAAAAAAATGGAAGCAAATGCCAACAAGAGCCGAAGCTCGCATGTGGTGTATTGTTTCCATATATGATTGAAGTCCTCTATCCAGCAGAATTAAAACTATTAATTTCTCCGTTCATATTCAATGTATTTCGACCAAACTTGGCCAGCTAATAGATAGGTATGGAAGGTACATTTATGCCAACTTTTACGCAATTCCGTGCATGAATTATCGTATATGGAGCCACACGTAAATTTGAAAACTGTTCACTTGTTGTTGTTGTTCTTGTTCTTGGCTGACACCGTTTGAGAAAAAACTACTGCACCTACCTAAAATCTGAAACATGATGTAAGCCAGAAATTTCCTTGGGCTTCAACCTCACAAAGACTATTTTTTCAATAGGTCGAACCATTCCGGAGTTACGAAACCCTGAATGATCAGTTTGATTGTTTTACATTGTTTTAAACTTGTAATTAGGGAACAATGTCACTCAGAAAACTCCAGATTCATTCTTCGTGCACGTGTTATGTCTTTGCTAAAAAGTTCATTGTTGTAGGATGGGGCGTACGGCTACGGGCCTGCAGGGCTCCTGAATAAATAATTGTTAATTGTGAAACCAGGAGTTCCATTCCGGGTGCTGCAGACATAGGGCCTTAGGGCTTCGTCGGGCAGATGACCAGGTGCGGTTAACGCTCGCTAAAACCCTTTGAACCTTTTGAAACCAGGAGTGGTTAACGCTCGTTAAACCCTTTAAACCCTTTGAAAGTATACTAGAAAGCCAACAAAAGAGTGCAGTGAATGTGCAGTGAAACCACCAATGCCACAAGTGAAGTGGCCCTGAAAAAGGAAGAAGGTTAGTTAGACCTGAAATGGGTTTTCCTAGACCGCAAGAAAATAGTGCGTAATAAATAATAAATAATATTAACAATATAGGTTTATTGCAAACGCAACATAGTGGCAAGGACCTGGTGACCACTGACTGCCATCCGATGTTAAAACTAAAATGTATATTTATAATTTAAAAGTTTAAAGCGAAGACGATGGCTCGGCTGCAGAGGAAGGGTTGATGGTATTGGTTTGGGGTCACGAATGCCTTACCACCAAGGTTAGACCTACCAGGGACACAATGGTCCCCGATGGCATCGCCAAACGTGAGGGACAAGTGAGGGGAAAAGCCGGGTATCATTGTCAATGTTTCTTTAAAAAAAATAAAATATTGCATCGTAGTTAAAAGCTTGGCAAAAACCAATTGTCAATCTTAATAAATATAAAAAAAAAAAAAATAATAAAATTTCTTGCAATGAAATTTATAAATTTATAAATAGACTTATAAATACTGTGTGATCCTAGTAGGAGAACAGATAGAGGTGCGGTAGTAGGATTGCGATCGCAGAAGGTAGTTGTTTTGGTATGCGCATTGTGTTGGTTGTGTAGTGTGTAGTGTCAGTTGCGGTATATATTAGTTGGGGCGTACGGCTGCGGGCCATGGCCTCAAACAAATTTTTTGGAAAGAATCCGTGTTTCACCTAAACGCATATAGATTTAAGCCAAACTAAGGTACGTCTCGAAATTGGCAGCTCGAAACGACAGAACGGCGTATTTCTTTTCGTAGATTCAAGCTTTCAGAGCTGAGCTGAATTGTTTCAAAGTGAGCAACAAGTAAGGCAACAAACATCACATCAATTCAATTGTCGAGGACATAAGCTTTTGTAGCGCGAAGCCATAGCCATAAAAAAAGTACACGGATTACAAACAAAAACGTCAACTGTGCCGTTAAAAGGGGTTATATGATTGAAATTTCACTTTACTTGTTAAAATGTACACGGATAAAAATTGAAGATTTTTTATTGAAATAATCAATTTACAATTGAGAAAATTGCATCTGTTTAAGTGTTGTTGTGCTGTTGTGTTTAAGTGCTGTTTGTGCTTTTCTATTACAGCAGGAGCCTATAGGCCTATAAGTTCCTATATAGGCTCCTGCTATTAGTAGGTTTACGTGAGTCTTCGTCTTGTCGAAAATGGACCGAACTTTAGCACTGGGAATAGCAACAAATCTTTATTCGTGCTGTTGTCATGCTGCGTACTAACATCTCAGCCGGTAGTAGGCTCCAGTACCTAAACAAAAAACAATTAGAAAACAAAAACGAGTTCTTTTGAAAAGGTAAGGTTTAACTGAACCGAAGTCAAAACACCAAAGGACGCAAATAAACTTTCCTGTAAGGTTCCAGATACTGCAGTGTTGCTGTGCTGTTTAGTCCACGTGAAACTTTACTGCTGTATTCAATTGTTTTTACCATCTTTATCTTTGCACACGGTAGGTCAGCTAATGATTGGCTAAACAACATCTCTAGAAATTGTTTAAAAACTAATCGTCTTATGTGTTTAGTACAGCTCGATAGGTATAATTTCGGGTTCGTGCAAGTTCTTTAAAACAAGGAAATGTCCTTGAAAGTAATAATGAAATTCCATGCCTAGAAAAGTGCTTGGAAATCTTGAAAAAAGTTATATATATGACGATGTGACTGCTGAACAAGGAAAAAATTGGGCCAAGTAAGTAGTCGTATGTGTAGCCTTAGATTATTTTCGTTTGTTTGGCCGTGAATAGTTTTGAAATTTGGGCTCTGACTTTAATTGTATTTACGTGTGTAATGGTTGGATACAGCAGTAAGGCTTCACGTGAACCTTTTTGACTTTGGTTCAGTTAAACCTTAGCTTAGGCATCAAACGAGCTCCTTTTTGTTTTCTACTTACTGCTACTTTGGCATGTCATGCCGTTTATTAGCTTGTTTTAATGTTTTGTATGATTAACAGCCAAAACCAAAACTGGTATACAAACCCGCCAAGTTTCCATAAACGATCGGCCTTTAATGTTAGTGATATCATTCAACCAGAGAAATCCCGCCAAGGTCAATTCTATTAGCCAAGTTAATCGCATCGACTAACAGTTCGAAAGTTAAATGAACACTTCAAGATTGCTACTCGCTACAGCATTCTTCAAGTTTTCATTTAATGTCCAAAGTATTATTTGGTGCGATTAACTTGGCTAATAGGAATGACCTTGGCGGCCTTTCTTTGGTTGAATGATATCACTACCTTCAAAGACCGATCGTGTTTGGAAACTTGGCGGGTTTTTATACCAGTTTTGGTTTTGGGTGGATATCACACCTTTCATAGGACTGCGAATGTAATAAAGTTACACCGTCTTATCCTCGTCTATACTTTTTTCCTAGACGAGTTTTATTTCTATAAACTTTCACATTTATAATTTTAAAATTGACCATTGCCATTTAGCCATTAGATTAGCCAAATTCACACGGCTTAGTTTATTGCATGACCACTCTTCACATGCTTAAGTTGCTTCAATCCCATTTTTGCAGACACTGGCTAACAATCGCTGATTTCGTTCGCTTCGCTCATTCAATCACCGCATCTCCTTCAGTTGTATTGTTTATTCCTGCACCTTTCCCTTAATTTTTCAAGATTTCGTTCACATTTTGTCATGCAGAAACCTCCCTAAGGTCGCTGTTACTAAAACAGCAGAACGCGAAGCTTTTTATTTTTGGGATATTAACAAAAACCCGGTAGCTCGTGGATGCTCTTATTGTTGCGTAACCATCATCTAACGTGCATCCCTTTATTCTTACGTAATCCACGGCAACGTTAATGTTTCCCTAATTTGTCCTTCGTTATAATTCAGTTTTTAGTTCGTCCTGGCTTTTACAATAAATCTAAGGACCAGTGTTGATTGTTCAAGCCATTGTTGCCAATGTTGTTGTTACGGTTTGCACAAACCAATAGCCTATAGAAACAAATCTAGACACACGCTAGTGTGTCGCGCCAAGTTAGGCAACAATCATCACAACGAACATCACATCAATTCAATTGTCGAGGTTGTAAACCATCGTAGCGCGGCGCCATAGCGTCAGTGTCTTATATCTTGAACTTGGGGAACTTTTAGGTACTTGGGGAAAAATAATACTGCGATACAAAAGCTTAAATTGTGTTGAAATCAAGAGCAATGACCCACCTGACAAAAATTAACTCAGGTAGGAATGCCAGCGAGGCTGATATCAACGCAAAATCTGACCCTCAGTAACGTTGAAAATGTGTAACTAGCTAGCTAGCTACTAGCTAATTCTAGTCCGCTCATCCCCATGTTAATTTCCATAGGTTGATTATTAATCGATACCGAGATAACGGGAAGGCTTCCAGCTATAAAATTGTACGAATGGCTACAGTACGATACTAACTGCGTATCTTTTACGGTTTGGAGCTATAGGGGTGTAACGGGGGAGGCGTGGGATGGCGCGTACGAAAATATTGTTATAACCATTGTTAGTATTGTCGGCATCGTCTTTCATTGGAAAGCCAAAGTTCGGACAATGACAATGTGTATACTGACATGTGTGCCGAAACATACACTAGTGTAGTACGATAAATCTAAACAACGTTGCCAAAGAAATTGCATTCACGTCCAATTCACGAAAAATAAACCAACTCTAAAAACAAAGCAAAATAAACAAAGCCAAAAACTGGTGAAGAGGCCACCAAGTTGAGATTGGTTCGGCCTATAGGCAAAAGTTAGTATCAAATTGTAAAAAACCAATTTCTTGTTGACGTGCCACTTTATTACACATCTGCACGGTACTGGAGTTGAGTCTAATACACAATTTAAAAAAAAAAAGAACTGATATATCAAAAACCAAAACTGGTAAAAGGGGTCGCCAAGTTCCGAATGGTTCGACCCTTCAAAGAAGTGATATCAGCACACCAAAACATTTGCCAACTTAATCGCACCGAATAATACCTTGAACGTAAAATGAAAACTTGAACATGCTACCCAAAGTAACAATGTTCTAGTTTTCATTTAACCTTCGAACTATTACGCGGTGCGATTAACTTGGCGAATGTTTTGGTGTGTTGATATCACTCCTTTGAAGGGCCGAACCATTCGGAATTTGGTGGCCCCTTTTACCAGTTTTGGTTTTTGATATGATCCTTTTATCTTCAGTCTACGTCTTACAGCTGGTGTTTGGTGATTGGCATTGTTGCATAATAACAATTTTTAAAACAATATAAAACAATCCTGACGTTAGGAGTTTGAATAAATCTAAATCTCACTCCTTCCTGTTCACATGTTTTAAGCAAAATATGTTGTTCATTGCTGTATTATTGGGTCGTGGGGGTCGATAACCCAGTTTGGGGTCGTTCTCCCTAAAAATACAAACAAAATCAAGTGACTCGACTAGCTAAATCGGCCCTCTCTTCGTCGTGGGGCAGATAATCCAGTTTGGGTTCGTTCTCCCTAAAAACACAAATAACAACAACAAGTCACTCGACCAGCTAAATTGGCCCTCTCTTCGATGTGGGACAGATAACCCAGTTTAGGTTCGTTCTCCCTAAAAAAAAAAAACAGGTGGCTCGACGGGTAACACGACCGTTTCCTGTCTGGTAGGTCCAGGTTTTATCCTGTCAGCCACCCCCTGGCATTTTCAGGACGAGAAGGACTCTGTGGTGTCTCATGCTCATGTCGATTATGGCATATCAAAGATCCTGGCGTTCCCGCTTGGATTTCTCCAGCTAAATTGTCCTATCATCGTCCATGGGGCAGATAACTCAGTTAAGGTTGGTGCACTCTAAATATACATCAACAACAACAACAAAATGTTGAAACTGCCGTCGTGGTGTAGGTAGCCCAGATTGGGTTCGTGCTCCTTAAAGTAAAAACAAAAATGCTGTAACTGCCCTTAAATAGTACTGAGTTTTTTTTGGTGTTTATGAACTTAGGTTTCTCCTAATTCCCGAACCAGCAAAACGCACGTTCCACGATTAAACTATAGCTCTCTGAAAAATATCAGTTTTGTTCACCCCATGGAAGGATTTATTTTCGTGAAATTTGCCATTAGCTTGCTAAATTTGAGTTTCGGGCTGGTAGATCGACAATACTTCAGTTGCTGGTCAGTCTCGATGATAGGTTGATACACTGTGATGCAGGGATTTCCACCGACGTCATTCTTGCAGCGTTTGTAAGGCATTTGACTCGGTGTTCCATAATAAACTGTCTTTAAAGATCTCAAATTTAAATCACTTGGTTATTGGAGATGTCCTTTTGAGATGGATTGGCGATTTTCTCGAGGGTAGAACCCAGGAGGTGCGTGTGGGTAAGTCTGAAGCACCTCCAAGAGTTGTCACTAGCGGGGCGCTCTAGGGTTCGGTTTTAGGCCCGCTACTATTCTCTCTCTTCGTCTCGGACCTGCATTCTAATGCAAATGACACATGTATGCCAAAGTTTTCGGACGACATCAAGCTGCATTGTCACGTTATTGGCCAGTTCGACGAGAACCTGCGCGATTCCCTGCATTCACTAGAATGCTGGGTGAATGTTTGGCAACTAGCTCTTGCAGGTGATAAATGCAAAATGTTCCATGTGGAATCTTCAAATAAATTTAATGTATATAAAATTCCAGATCGAGAACTAATAGATGAGTTGACCTTGGTGTTTGGTTTCGTAGCAGCTCAAAGTGGGCGAGAAGCTTTACTCTTTGCTCCGTGGGCGAGTGGCCGATAATGTGAATGGATGTGACCTGTAACAATCGGTAACAAACGAAATATTGCTTCAGTAATGCTGTCTGTTAGAGCCGAGTTGAATATTTTCAAGGTTGGCTGAGTAACAATCACTGCATGCAGGATCGTTGTTTTGGGATTCTGCGCAGTACAGTATTGTGGTCGCGCATGCAGGAACCAGCTTGACCAGCGTATGTTACGACGACGGTACAGCTAATATATTTTATTTAGATAAGACGGACGTTAATGTTATCGCTGAATCATAGTGGTCGACACACTAGCGTGTGTCTTAATTGGACAAATATCAACATTATTCACATCTTTTTTTTTTAACAAGAAAACGTTAAACTGTGTCAGTAATAGTGACTTTTTTGGTCAGGCGACCAAAGTCTCCCGATTAAACGAGTTTCAGCCTTTTCTATCACATTGATATATTTCCTCAGATGCCTGAAAACAGTCAATCTGCCAGCGATGTAAAAGACACAACTAATCAGTGGTTGCTACGCTCATGTAGATTTTACCTGGTAGGGCGGAGGTTAATGCTATCGTTCAATGCCGTCGAACAACGTCTTGACATTACAAAACAATAACACGTTACATAATTTTACCCAGTGGCGTTGCTACGTTAGGAGCGGCCGGTGGCAAATTAGCCCTTGGGACACCCCCTCCCCTTACTATAAAAGTACGCACGAGCTGAAAAATGTCTAAGGACATGCTGTTTCTAATTTTATTTTGTTATTGTGAAAATAGGTACGATTTTTTCATTTTCAAGCCTAGTGGTCCCATTTTCACTTAAAAAAAAAAACACTTGGAAAAAGTTTAAACTTGCAAATTTTTCAGCTATTGCGTTTTTTATGGGTCACCATTTTATTTTAATGATAGGGGAACGGACATGGAGGCTCCATTGTCGAAATTCATCTGTAAAGTACGGTTTATGATTCAAATCAAATAACTAATGTACTACACGAAGAAGACTACAACACATGATGATCGATGACAAATGCCGCGTTTACAAAGGCAATTTAGAGCATAAATGTAAATAATTTTTTTTCTTTCGTGGTCTTACCTGAGACCGGAGATCGGAGGCATTGTGCCACTCTTGCCATTCTGTAGCTATACGCCACTGTTTTTACCCCCCCTCCCCCCAAGGGGGATGAAACACGGTCTTGAAGCAAATCCAAACAAAATAAAATAAATTTCAGTGAAATTCGCCGTACGCTGCTTGTGGTTCGTTGATGCCTTACGCATGTCAAAGCGCAAAACTTTTATTGCTTGGTAAACGCAGTTCGGTGTCGTGGACTAGCTGACGAAGTATGCCGACTATAGTTCTCACTAGTCTGGTCAAAAGCTGATGTTGTCCACAACCGAGAAATTGACTACCTTAGGCTAGACCAAAACTAAGTATCAGTATTGCGTCTTTTTTTTTTTTTTGCCGTTTCCGGTCTGATTACGCTAATATTGGCCGATAACAACGCCGATATCAATGTGGGTCAATCCTTATTTTATTTCCTCCTCCCTACCGCCATCAATGCTTACGCAACAATGTGTACGTATCAATATTTCCAAAATAAAACTTTTATTGCAGCTGAAGAAAGACCCGAAGGAAAGAGTTAAAATTGATTTTAAAAAATAAGGCATTTATTGCAGTTATTGAGTTTTAAAAACGGAGTTAAAGCAACATATCGCCTGCCTTATAACCTTCCGCCTGCCTCACAACACCCACGCGACGATCACATCCGCGTATTTACCACAGCTAAGGTCAACTGAGACGGTAGCTTCGTTCCTCGCAACGAAAACGTAGTTACTGTCTCAATTGGCATTGCGCCTAATAGTCCAGCTAGCGTGAACCCATTGATTGTGTCGTCACAAACCGGAATGATTCTCGTATTTTAAAATCACAATTTATAATTTTCTAGGCTAGTGTCTTATAATTTTGCTTCGGCGATCTATTGGAATAATTAATTTTAATTTTTACCGCATTAGTCTATTAGATTTTAGATCTCATGGTAATTATTAGAAAATTAGTGGATGTACATACTGAGATGAAACGTCATGATTATTGTACGCGCGTAATGCGTGATTTATTGACGGGTCGTTAGTAAATAAAGTTCCATTATATTCAACAGAAAATCTCCTAGACGCCACATTTTAAAAAGGATTTTTAGCAAGGGAAAGACTAACGGTAATGGCTCGTTATACTATCACAACAATACCTTGGTTACTAACAATGCAAATTGTTGTTGTACGAATATGTTAGACGATGGTTCGGCAACAATGCGCTAAAACTGTCGCTTTATTGCAACAATGGCTCGTTCACTAAAGATTCAACTCGTCGTTGTGCAAATATGTTAGACGATGGCGTTCGGCAACAATGCGGTAAGACTTTCGCTTTAATGCCCGCGTGGTTTCGCCATCGGGTAAACAGCGAAGGTGTCGAACGCCATCGTCTGATACGTATGCCACACCTGAATAATAATAATAATATAGGTTTGTTGCAAACGCAACCGGAATGACAAGGACCTGGAGGTCACTCACTGCCATCCGAACCGAAGTTAAAACTAAAAAAAAAGTATAGATTACAATAATAACTCACACAAAAAAAAACAGTTTAAAAGTTTAAAACGAAGACGACAGCTCGGCTGCAGAGGAAGGAGGAAGGGTTGATGGTATTGGGTTGTGGTCACGAATGCCTTACCACCAAGGTTAGACCTACCAGGGACACAATGGTCCCCGATGGCATCGCTAAACGTGAGGGACCAGCGGTGGGGTTGGGGAGGGGGGGGGAAGGAGCTGGCTATGATGTCAATGTTTTTTTTTTAAATAATAAAATAATGTATCGTAGTTTAAAGCTTGGCCAAAACCAATTGTCAATTATAAAAAAAATATAATAAAACAAATACCAACAATAATAAAATTTCCTGCACTCATTGCAAAGGTCGACTGGTGTCCGCCAATACCTAGCCTAGTAAAATTTCTAAGAATAAAGAATAAAAACAACTTTAGATTTGTGCATACAGCAAAATGGAACAAGGAGGATGTCCCACTAATACCAGTTCAAAACATTTAAAAATTATTCACAAAATTATGTTTCGTCATATGCAATTTCAAAAAAAAAAATTGGGGAATTCCATTTTAACTAAAATCTCTAGTAAGATAATTTTTTAGACAGACATTTTTTAAACGACTTTTAAAACAGGACAAGGTTTGAGCTTCAACTACCATTGCAGGTAATTTGTTCCAACAGGTTACAACTCTATTGCTAAAGAAATATTTCCTAGTATTTGTCCTGAAAGGAGCTGCCACCAGTTTCCAGGAGTGTCCTCTCGTCCTATCACCAGAACGAAGCTCCAAAAAATGGATTGAGTCCACACCCAAGTTACCACGTAAAAGTAAATAAGTGAGACTCAAGTCTGCCCTTAGTCTTCTTAATTCAAGAGATCCAACCCCATGGCATTTAGTCGATCGATATATGGTAAATTAGATAAACCTCTTAAAGTCTTGGTGTACCTGCGTTGGACCGACTCAACAAGATCAATGTCTTTAAGTAAATGGGGTGACCAAACCGGGCTTGCATATTCGAGTATAGGTCTCACATAAACTTTAAAAGCCCAAGCCAAGGTCTTAGGATCCCCTGAACGGAAGAATTTTAGTATAATAGCAGCACGTTGTCGTGCTGTCTTTACAATTTTATTGCAATGAATGCTGAAAGACAGATCATTTACGATCCACACTCCCAAATCCTTTACAGCTTCAATCTCTGGAATTGAATTTGCATCAGACAGGTGGTAATCAAAGTGAAAATTATTTGTCCCCACATGAAGAATTTGATATTTTTTGTGGTGCCAGGGGTAGCTGCCAAGCTCGGGACCAAGACTGAAGTCTATGCAACTCAACCTGCAGCTCAGAATGACTGTCACAATCCACCACCATACCATACTGCTTCACATCATCAGCAAATTTTTTTAATACAATATTTTCGTTTAATGATTTTAGGTCTTTAAGAAACAGAATGAAAAGTAGTGGCCCTAAAACCAACCCCTGTGGAACTCCACTAGGGACGGATGTTTTTACTGAGTTTATTCCATCAAGTTCGACCCACTGGGTTCTATTTGTTAAAAAATCGGTCAGCCAATCGAGAAGTTTCCCTCTAAAACCAAAATTTTCAAGTTTAGCCAAGAGTTTATTATGGCTTACCGATTCAAAAGCTTTTGCGCAATCTAGATAAATTTTGTCGACTGGGATACCATTATCATTTGCTGAAGTCCAGTCTTCCAAGACGTACAAAAGTTGGGTGCAGGCCGATCTGCCGGCAACAAAACCGAATTGGTCATTTGCTAAAAGCTCGTTTTCCTCAATGTGTCTTAATATGGCTTCTTTAACAGCCATCTCGACCACCTTGCAAGATATTCAGGTTAGGACGATTGGGGGATAATTTGAAGGGTTTGAGGATTCACCTTTTTTAAAAATTGGGAAAATTTTTACCAGTTTTCCATAAGTTAGGAGGTTTGCCGGTTTGTAACGAAAGTTCCGCAATCCACGATAAAGGAACACAAATTTCATATTTAATTTCCTTGAAAAAACCGCAGAAATACCGCTCTGGCCTGCTGCGTAACTCGACTTCATTGATATAAGATGCTTGAGAATTTTATCAGCAGTGATTTTTTTCTATTTCACAGTCAGGGAGGCCATCATGTTTTAATAAATGTGGATAGTTATTATCGTCCGATATAAAATTTTGGCGAAATCTTCACTCAGAGGAAAATCATCTTTTGTATGATTTTTCCCACATGACAGTTCACATCTTCGGACTGTCAGAGTATTGTGTGTCATGATACAATGGGGTATTGAACTCTCTTCAGAGTGAATAAAGGGATTTAACATTTTTTTTTGTTTTAGTGCGATGCCATTTTAATGTAGTATTCGAACATGTATCATTCCATGTTATTATACATTGAATTTTATTAATATCTGTTAAACTTACTAAGAGTAAGTAATGTTTACCGATAATCAGTTAGGAATCTGTGAGTGCAATTTAGCACTTCTTAACGCTGTTTAATAATCCTTTATAGGACATGGTATCGTAATCATGCTCTGTACTGTAAATGATGTAACGAAACGTGATCCCTCCTTTACGTGAGTGTTGGACAAAATTATTTTGTCCGTTAATCTTGAACACCACTTGTTTGTTTATGTTACATCATAACTAAAATATACTTTGAGGCTGTTATAAAGTGAAAGCCAGGTAAGTACACAAATATACATAAAAACTCGACGTTTCGGCTCACCTCAGAGCCATTATCAAGAGTAACAGATAAAAAGAATTACTAATAGTACTAGAAAGCCATGAGACGGTCAAGTTTGCAAGTAAAACGTCCATCTGAACACGGCAGAACTTGCTAGGACGCGTTAAAAAAGGAGAGAATCCTACATCAATAGGTTCAAAGATTACATTGAATGATTAAAAAAATTTCAAGTTGAAAAATTTTGACACCAGAGGAACCTCAGTAAATCCATATAAAAATGGGATGCAGCTCATTACTGTCACTTCGTTTGTGCGCAAGCACACATCGAAGTCGCCTCTTGATTCTTAAAATTTTAACATTTTTTTACGGTACTGTCCGTTTTTAACACGTCCTAGTAAGTTCTGCCTTGTTAAGATGAACGTTTTACTTGCAACTTGACTCATGGCTTTCTATTGATATCAGTAATTATTTTTATCTTTTTCCTCTTGATAATGGCTTTAAGATGAGCCGAAACGTCTATGTATATTCGAGCCCCCTTCTGGCTTTTACTTTGTAACACTGTAAATGCTACACACACCTGGCAGCTTTACGGTGGTGTTCAACTGGTGGGTTCTGTTGCTTGTATGATCGAAAAATCTTCCCGTATAAAACAGGTAGACCACAACAGTCATGCACACAAAAGTAATTTAACTTTCGGTGTATTATTCCATGTCTTGTTCAAAATTAAAAAGTTTTAACTACTAAAAAATGCGATAGTTTGATAAACAACTTGATATTGTCTCCGCATCTTTTTAGTATTTAACCTTTTAAATTGTGAACAACACATGGAATAATATGGCGAAAATTAAATTACATTTGTTAAATTACATTTGATTGTTGTGGGCCCCATGTTCAGTGAGTCGCCTGGAAATCTGGCTGTTGCAGACATAGGGCCTTAGGGCTTCGGGTAGATGACCAGGAGTGGTTAACGCTCGTTAAACCCTTTAACCCTTAACCCTTTGTTCAGTGAGGGAATAATTTTTCGACTATTCAGCATCGCCTGCAAATCAATATATTTTTGTTACACTTGCTTGTATTGTAAGGGTTACGTAACTTCAATTGTCGTCATGCGATTGTTATGGTTTTCCCTTAGTTGGTGAGGTTCATAGTTACGGGGGTATAATTTCAACTCGTATGCCGGTCGGAGATTTTTTGGGAGAACAACCCAAGTGTGCAATTCAGACGAAAAGAAATACCTTAATGAGTAAAGTACGAATCACATAATATAATCTTAAGGAGTGCGTGTCATCCTTATGTAAATTAATTTCGAGTTCATAATAATGCCACCATATAGCCTAGTGAGTTAGTCGATATATTTCTTACATAGTGACTGTTAAGAAACATCTGGGAATGTTGTTACAAAAATTTGGCTTTTCCAGGTGTTTGTGCGTCCAATTTTAGAATACGCAATTCCTGTCTGGTCTCCATACTTGGCCAAGGATATTGACCTTGTGGAAAAAGTTCAACGGCGCTTCACAAAAATCTCCCTAGTTTTAGAGAGCTTAAATAGGCCTACCAAGATCGTTTTCGTGATCTTGGCCTTGAGTTGCTAGAACTTTGTCGCATCAAAGCAAATCTTATACTCACGCATAAGATTTTACACAATCTTATAGCTGTCGACCTACGTTTTTTGATCATGCACAGCACATATCCTGTACTCGAGGACATGATTGGAAGCTAAGCGTTCCCCCCACACGTCTTGACTGCCGCCTGCATTTCTTTTTGGTTTATGTGGTATCTATTTGGAATGTCCTACATGCCAACACCATGTCTGCCCAGTCGATCGGGTGTTTCTGTGGGCAACTTAAAAACAAAAATTTAAGCATTTTTCTAAGGCGTCCACTTTCTTGATCTCCTAAACAGGAAAATGAAGAAAATACTTGACTCTTTTAAACTTCTGGGAACGGTGTCAGCGGCTCACCGCCCTTCCGTATCCCTTCCACTTTGGTGGTGGAATAAAATGTAATTTATTTATGTATAGTACTGGTAAAAAAAAAAACTGGACAAAAAGAGGCGACAAGTTCTAAGTGCCAATTCAAAACCGTTTTTCCATCTTAAACAGTATATCGTTATGAATAGCACAGCCAATATAAAAATGTGCGAGAGATAAAGATAAATAACAAAACGTATTTTTTTCCAAAGCTCGTCTTAATTCCACATAATGCAATCAAAACGGCCAGTAACTCTCACAATCGGTCCATCAAATCCAATACGATGTTGGCTGTGCAGGGCAAACTGCTAAAACTTACAATTACATTTTATTAAAAACTAGAGTTTCATCTGCAAGAATTATGAGCTGTTTTTTTTATTTTTCGATTAATGAACTGAGGATAAGAATAAAATGAAACTCACGGTCACGGACAGATTATTTTAAGACAATAGTATAATTAACTAATAACAACAACCAATTAATCTTCTGACTAGCTCTCTCTAGGTCACTATACACGGAGCAAATCCGGAAATTTTTTCTTTCCTCGTAATACGTTTGTCTTTGTGGAAACATTTAAAATGAGATTTATTTAGTATTCAAATGAGACCCTTTATGTTTCCTGTAAAGTGTTTGGTATAAAATAATTAAACGAGTCTTCTTTCACTGTCCTGCATAACTTAACTAATGAATGTTTGATTC
This sequence comes from Lithobius niger, assembly GCA_023313725.1. Lineage (NCBI taxonomy): Eukaryota > Metazoa > Arthropoda > Chilopoda > Lithobiomorpha > Lithobiidae > Lithobius > Lithobius niger. The sequence goes on from JAHWFP010026753.1 coordinate 16,196, forward strand.
TTAAAGTTGTTGCAATACTAAAGCGACGATTGATTGGATTTGAGAATACGAGTTTGATGGAAGCAGCCAGGTGGGGCAAGGGCCACCCAAGGCGGTATTTTAAGCTGATATACAGTAAAACGGGTGGAAAATAAATTTTCACTAGATATTTCACAGCAATACGCCAACGCAATAAAATGAATCAATAATTCTCACCTGTTTAATTAAGTGTGCTCTTTTTTTCGTTAATTTTTTTAAACTGGTGATGCCAGTTTCGCACGAAATGCGTACATGTTAGGAAACAAAAAACCATCTAGTTTGACATTTTAGGTTTGGTCAGGGCGCGTTGACGCAACGACTCATCCTTTGCATTCTAGCAGCTATAGAATTGAATCGTGATGGCAGATATGTCGTTGCTATGGTAACAACGCTACCTGTATTAGTTTAATCCGACATCGTTTGAGTAAATGCTTGCAGTTTTATAATCGGTGACAATAAGATAAAGAATTCCTCCTGATGAAACGATTTTCCTAGTGGTTTCTTAACTAAAATATTGACTCGTTTAGTTGCGAGCCGACAGAGCTAATACCGCCGCCATGTTGGAATTTCAGATGATTTCTAGCTTCTAGCAGCGAGAAGGTGCGTTGCGTAAATGCGCCCTCATACCTGAAAAGTAGAACGAAAATACTTTCCTCTTATGTTTCTTACACCATAATGATCTGTAGTGTTTACTCCACCTGAAACCCTACAGCTGTACTTAATTTTTTTTACCGTTTCTCCTTTTGTACACGAACAGTAAGGTAAGGTGTATTCTACTTGGCTAGATGTCATTGCTGAGAAATCATAAAAAAAACCATCATGCATCATCAATAGCATGATGAACTGAAAGTAGACAATGCGAGCAGTACAGAAGCAAACAAGGGTAAGCTAGGAAGTGACGTCACAGGTCACATGACCGGACCTGGAGTGATGTCACAATGTAAGATGGTGACGCCCATAGGCAACTCCAAGATGGCCGTGCTCCAAAATAACATCGGTTTTTCGTTTAGAATACAATCGGGGGCGGCTCTAGCACATACTGGGGTGCTAGAGCCGTAAACAAACACAGTAAACGAACATGGAGGAGATAAAAGAACAAAAGCGTATTGAGTCGTGTCTACGCACGACCAAGCGTGTCTAGATACATCAAAACATGCTGAATTACGAACAAGCACTTGATAAAGGTATACCCAAGACACACGTAAGGGCATCAGATCGGTTAATAATGCGATTTTACTCATTAAAAATCTTTTTGTTCATTTGTACCTAAAAGTAAGCCACTACAACCCATTGACATCGTTTGCTAATGCTCCTTCAACCCTCCTACCCTTGGCAAAAGCCAGCCAGGGAACGATCAGTTACTGGCCATGTGCCGAAATTGTTGTTCAATGAACCTAAATAATAAGCTTCTGGACGCCAGGTGAGTGAACCACCTCAGCTGGAATGACACTTGTACCGGGATTCAAGCAAGTTATTGCTCTACACTACAAAGTAGTATATAACATGCAAGTAATTTGAGATAGACACGGACTTCATCTTCTTCCATCATGTTTACTTAATCAAGAAATCAAGACACTAACATATGTACAGGTTATTCACAGCCAGGTGTATTCAAAGAGATTAAATAATTACAAAAGTCACCGATAACAGACTAAAGGAACGTAATACCCGGCCTATGCGAATGGTGTCTATGAGGAAGTATAGGTTATCGCCTGATTCCCGAGTGCTGAGAACTAACAATGTCGAGGGCCGCAGGCTTGAGCGGTTGTTAGTACTTTGCACGAGGGAAGCAGGCGATAACTTATTTATCAACCGATGTCCCCATCTCTGCCCAACAATGAAGACGCACGCGACTCCAATAATGATGTAGTGCACGGAGTAGTTCAACAATGCAAGGCGGAAAGGAAAAAAAAACGTTTTCTTTTGCGTATGGTGGTGTATTATGGCTTCGAATTTGGTATTCGAGAATTTGTTTGATTTGTCGATTGATGGAGATATTTCAAAAGAGATTACGTAATATAATGTTGGCTACGATTGTGTCGGAAGTCGGTACGCAAGGGCACCCGTACATTGTTGCTATTGGGGTTGAATCCACCCCTCCCCGTTCCCGTTTGTGAACAAAACTAGAAATGTGAACAAAACTAGAAACTCACCTAACATCAAGGTCGAGTGAACGATACTATTAAGAAAGGTTGGTCATTCCCGAGCTCATCTTTTTTCCCGCCAAATGACGTCACTGGAGCTTCTGAGTTTATGCGTACTTTTGTGCGCATGTGCGTGAGAGTTTTACGAATTCATTGAGTTACGTTGCGCAATGTATTACGTCTACCTACCATGATGCTAAACGGTATTGTTTTTGTGGGGCCCTTAAGATATTTACGTCGTTTCTCAAACGGTGGATTAAGAAACAAGTGTTTCCCAGCAGGATTTAGCCAACAATATTATTAATACGGTAATTAAAATTCCAGCCGAACCATTGTTTAATCAACAGGTGACCTCAACAATAACAGCTTTTATTTTTTTTTCTGTATTACTGCCACATCTATCACAAAAGTTCTCTCAGTCTCATCGTCGTGGGGCAGTTTGCTATTCGTGCTGAGTTCGTGCTCCTTAAAATCAAACAACCTCCTTGAACTTCTCTACCTACCGTACTGACCTGAAGAATGGGGGGGGGGGGGGCTGCGATCGGAGGAGCCGTACAAATCCTTGAAATAACTTTTTATTCGCTATTATCTAACGTTTTTATGAAGCCATACATTACATACAGCAAGAAAAATAATTGTACAGTAAAATGAAGTGGTCATACGTTTTTCAGCAGGGGGCGGGGGGATACCTAAAATTTACCCCTTCTAGAGAAAATATTGTTTTACGACACGGAACGACGTTGCCGATTGCAAAGAACAACGGGTTGGAGGGGGGGGGTAGTTGGTGGACAGGTAGAACTGAAAAAAGTTAAAAGAAAGAGGTAAAATGCTGATGAATGGTAATGTCGAGTGGGGGAGGGGGGAGAAACAACCGAAGAGAGGACCTTTTGGACTTTGGGGGAGCTAGTAAATTTGTAATGTCACGCACCAAACGGGGTGGAAGGCAAAAAATAATCTAGCTGTCAGACTAATTTGCAACCAATTCGCAACCCCCGTCTCCCTGGTAACGGGGGGGAGTATAAAATGGAAATAAACGTATTTATTGCAATTCAATGCAGCTATGCGTTGATCAAACCAGTCGCTGAAATAACCAAGCATTTTATGGCTAAACCACCGGCCAGTTACGTACTCAAAATTCCGGTTGGTAGTGGTGGTCTGTTGGACTGGTACCGGTAGCGACTGTCGACAAACCCGAAGGCCTACTGCTTGAACTGACTTGTCCTCATAAATAATAAACAACCGTAAGCATCGAAAAATTGCTGGCGTAGACGTTGAGACCAAAGAAGAACAATTGAGACGGTTCACGCTATATCAGCCGCTGGGATCGTGCATAGAAGCCGTACTTACTCGTAACCATGGTTACCAGTTTGCGCTATAGCGCTGGCCGTCTGGCGTCTAGTGCTCATTTTCAGTTATATTGTCGATTGGAATTCGGTACCTTAATACACACGAACACCCTTTTTACGTTCGGAGCGGTCCGACTTACGTTTTATAATTAGTATTCATTATTTTGTTAGTCCTGAGTTGCATCGATTCATCAGATCGAAAACTGTGGCCATGTTGAATTCACAGATCACAGAAATTCGTGACGTCAGCGGGGCTCCTGCATTGAGTGCGTGAGCGCCTGAACGCAAATAAGCACGAATTGTCGGAATAGACCAGTGTGCCTAACATGTAACGTCCCACATTAGTTAGGCCAAAGCGGTTTTGGCTTTATCAGAAATGAAACAAAAAGGAAATGTGAAGTTTTAACTGAAATAAAGTGAAGGTTTTAGAAGTAAAAATTAAATCCGAATTACCTCTTCTTCATAGGGCAGTGACACGACGTAGTATTATTGTATATAACTCTATGGTGGAGCCAGTAACTGCGTTAGCTGCAAGGTTCACTAGTGGGGGAAAGAAGAGCGTCTTACTGAAGCCAATGCTATTAGATTGGATTTCTTAGGCCTAAAACGCGCGATTTTTGTCGATTTGTTGGCAGTTGCTGATATTTTTAAGCAAGTAGAATCTTTATTTTCCGATTACAACCTCTTAGCATAAGGGACTGGAGAAAACAACGGTTTTTTAAGCCTACGAAATCCACTCTCAAAGCACTGGCTTGACTATTTGTTTAACCCACCATTTCAATCTAGTGCCCCTTGCAGGTATCTCTCTTGTAGCCATATGACGTTACTTGACGCTACTCTATAGGTGAAATATTTTACGGACAATGTTCAAATTCCCTGATTTTTCCTTGAATTTTCCAGACTTTATAAATTCCCTGAATTTGCCCGGTTTTCCAGGTAGAACGCCACCCTGTATGATGACTTTAAAAGGTGGAAGAACGTTCATGAAGGGCAGCTTGATTTAAAGCAAATTTGTGCACTTCCACATCCACAGTTTATAGTTTTAATGAATTTTCTTGAATTAAAGGTGTTATTTACTAAATTTTTATTTTCGTTTCTTTTTTTCCAGGTTTCTTGTATACGTCAAGGTGGCAGTCTTTTCTGACGTTTTATTTTTGCTTCATGTTAGCCAATTCTTCGCGACGCACTATGTCCACCATACTGCTTATTTGGCCATTATAGACTGGTTATCGAATGCACAAGGAATATGGCTCTTCCTCATATACTGCTGTAACAGGCACGTCTGGAATTCAATAAAAAGAAGAGTCTCCGACGCATGAACCCAATTATAGTAATTCAACGCTATCAACGGTACTGATGAATGGCGAATATCCAATGTCTACGCAGGGTGCTAAATGAAGAACCTGGTGCCATATGAACAACAAACAAAGGAACAGGAGTGACGAAAGAATAATAAACAAGCGGCTACAGCGACTTCCTAGTCGCAACCGGTCTTCTGTACAGTTCCTCCACTTCAATTGTTAAAGCACACACCTCTATCACGCACTGCAACAGCGATCTACAGGGTGTTCCAAAAGTCCCAGATAGGCTGAATAACTTTTGAACGGATGTGAATTGAAACTTGCACCTTTGGGGACATCGGTTGGGTTGAGGGTTCTATCTTTTGGCATAAGAGACATCGTGACCCCCCCCTCATGGGGGCCCCAGGGGGCGAAACTTATTAATTTCAAATGGGACGGGAGGTCGAGTAGCACGTCATATTAAAGCCCTCAACGAGCTGAGGAAAATGGCGCAAAGAAAACGTCGCTACTTTGCTCCAATCAAAAAATGGCGCCCCATCAAAGTTCGAAATAGCACTTTGCATGGGAAGCATTTACGCCACTAGAAAACGATTCAGACATGTTAACAACATGACGGTATGTTCCAGATGGATAAACTGAAGGACACACGTAAAAGAAAAGTAGCAATGTTGCGGTCCGCATTTGCGGAGGAGGGGGGCAGGGCAAATAAAATCTTGACTGTGGCTACACTATAGAATTTCAAATGTCAAAGGGGGGTGGGGGGGGGGGGCGGGCGACCAGCACGTCATATTACATCCCTTAACAAGCTACGAAAAATGATGCAAAGAAAATGTCGCTACCTTGCTCCAATCAAATATGGCGCACCTTTAAAGTACGAATGTGATACAAATTCCTCCAAGTCTGTTCCAGGGGGATGAACCGGAAAGGTACACGTACAATAAAACTAGGTTGAAGCCTCTTACTTTGGGACACAAGGTGCAATAAAATGTACGAGCAAATGGATGTACGAAACTAGAAGGGTCCACGAAAATATCTAGCTTTATTGTATTGTGCTGACTTGGCAGTGATCTGTCACTTCAGTAAATCAATGGCCTACTTTTAAATACTACTTTCAAGTTTCATCATGTTGCTTCCCTGAAGTACACCTTTTTCTCTTGCGATGCATTTTATCGATGTAGCCACAAGTTCACTTACCACTTTATCCACCTGTTTCAAACTTTACATTGTCACCATTTTGGAAGGAAGCAACGTAACGACGATTTCTTTTCGCTGTTTTTATTTGCCTAGTTAAGATCTGTACTAAGAGGTGCAGCTCGATTTCCCCCTACCATTTGAAACTTTTGAGTTTAGCCCCAACCAAAATTTTATTTGCCCTGCCCCCTTTCGTCCCCCCCTCCCGCCCAAAAATACGGGACCTTAATGTTGCCACATTAGTTTATCCATCTGGAACATTCCGTCACGTTGTGAACATCTCTGAATCGCTGACTAGTGGCGTAAATGCTTCCAATGCAAAGTGCTATTTCGAACTTTGATAGGGCGCCATTTTTGAATGGAGCAGCCTAGCGACGTGTTCTTTGCGCCATTTTTCTCAGCTCGTTAAGTGCTTTAAAATGACGTGCCACTCGACCCCCCTCCCTTCCCATTTCAAATTAATAAGTTGCAACCCCTGGGGCCCCCATGAGGGGGGGGGGGTACTGCGATATCTCTTATGCCAAAAGATAGAACCCTCAACCCAACCGATGTCCCCAAAGGTGCAAGTTTCAATTCTCATCCGTTGAAAAGTTATTCAGCCTATCTGGGGCTTTTTGGAACACCCTGTATATTATATAATATAGAAGCAATAACCATCATAATTGCTTGTCAAAAATATTTAGCTTTTAGGCTTATTTTACACTTTAGGCATAATTGTCAGCTTTTAGGCCCAATTGTAACCTGCAATTTTAATTTCGTAACTAGCAGCTAACGGATTATACGTTAAGCCTATTCATTTCTGCAACACGGTGCGCCTTCGGGCACACAGTTACAGTGTTTGATGTAATGTGCAACGTGTATAGATCAGTGGTGCTAGGAAGTGACAGGAAAGACGCAATGGAGAGACGTCATAATGTAGTACTGTTCATGATCAGCGACTCGCAGCAATTTGACGTTGCCATGGTAACGTGATTTTAGGCTTCATTTTTTAACTGCAATTTTAATTTCTTAAGTACTTAATGCTTAATGCTTAATGCTTTCTTAATGCTTTCCAGCCTCTTACTGACAAAATTTTACACCTAGACCCTAACTGTCAAAGCTTGTCCGTGTTCCTTCTAGGTTTTAACTTTTAGATCCTTACTCTAAACATTTAACGTTCCGTTTTTGTTTATTAATCAACAGTGGCACAAGCAAAATCAACAGCCAATGAAAAAGCAATGTGCAACAAGAATTTAAATAAATACAATCACAGCTTATGCTAAAAAAATCATGAGCCCACGGCTCATAGTGGGTAACAGTGGTTGGGACAGGAAAAGCGACAGTTGAAGAACGGAGGGCACAATTCATGGTAGTATGCGCTAGAAGCCATCAAACTAATGCTTCCATTTTACGCTCGTATTATTAAACTAGAGGAAGCACGGAGCCGGTCACATTTCTCGGGACATTTTCCCTAGGACTTGTCAGATTGATCGACCACTCATGCCTGGCTCCTTTTTGGCTGCAGGTAGAGTGGAAGAGTGCATTTTCAATATGGGCGCGAGGAGGGGAGAAGTGGTTTTCCTTTATGCCTTCCTTTAGGCTTACCTTTTAGCCGGCCTCCGATATTATAATAAAGATGAATAATAAAAAAGCGACATAGGTTCCAGTAATACAAGTCTACTTAATAGGTCTAAACATTCAGGCATGCAATATAACCACGGTCGATTTTCTTTGGAGGTGCGGGGGAAGGGGGGGGGGGGGAGTTAACGCCCACCATCTCCCCCATCACACCCAAGAAATATTCTGATTTTGTTAAATGAACCTTAGTCGGAATTACTTAAGATTTATAAAACAAAATGCAAATGAATAAAAAAAAATAATAATACTTTGGCACAGCCTGGGGTAAAAAAAAATTTGCCCTTAAACCCAACCTTAAGCCCTTGATCCCAACCTACACCCATATCAATCGTCCCCCCCCCCCTCCATTATCGCCACCTCCTTATCGGTTACCAGATAAAAAGTATGACTGTTGGCACAGTTAAGGGGAGAGGAAGAAGTCTCTCTCGCGTTTGGTAGCTTTCTTTGTTGGGGTGGGGGGTGGGGGGGGGGCAGTGAGTTAGGATGAGCAATCCTATAAATTGCAAAGTAAAAGAAGTGCGAGATTCCATGTGTTACATCAAAGACCAGCCAATTTATAATTTCCTTCTACAGCTAAATTATCTTAACAGACGAAAGACAAGGCTACTCTATTTTTTATTGGTTGTAGAATAAATTTGATTTCGCCTTGCGAGAAGAGGAGAACGGCAAGCGGGTAACACGCCGACTACATTACTACTATTCCAGACGAGATTCCAGATCTTTGGAGAACGGCGTTGCATCTAGAGATTAACACGCGCACCGTATATGATGACTATTGAGATATGTTTATCAATTGCGTTTCTACGCGCGCAGCTGGCCTTTACTAGTTTCGATTACATATTACAGTAAAGATTAACGCTGGCGCTAAGCATGCAGATTACACTAATATACGAAAAGATATTTATGCATGGACTTGCTACTACTAAATGATATTTGTAGTCAAGTAAACAGTTCAAATTGTCTTGAATTACACCCAGGAATTTAATAAAATTATCGGGGCTCGTCCGTATCTACGCACGACCCCGTTGCTCGCGAACGGACTCACAACTGTTACACTAAATCATATTTCGATAACTTCCACGGATTTTACAGTACAATGATTATCTGATTAGCAGGAGCCGCTATTTGTTCGACATAACTGCCCGAATTGTCAATATGCATAGAATACTGGGATAGTTAATGGTTCGCCCGAAGAAGAACGACAGATAGGACTCCCGGTTTTGGAGCCATGTTTTCAAAAGGTGACATCAACTAGACCAGTTCCGGTACAATTTCTTTTTCATATGGAAATATAATTGGCAAAAATTCCTAGTCAAGGACCTACAACCCTTCATATGCAAACGATTTAACCATAAACTGTTCAATAACAACGCCTACAATTTCCTGGCACGTCTTCTAATCGAAATCATGATAAATCGACTGATATTCAGTCACTTCCTGCCAGACGCTAAAGGTGATAGGGATGACCCGTTCGAATAGACGACTGGAGTGGGGCGTGACGTCACTAGACAATAGCCCATGACACGAGCCCCTTTCTCACCGACTGTATTTCAATAACAGCTTTATGCATGCATAAGCAGTTAAAAAGCTCCGGATAGCCCCCCCCCCCCCCCCTTGGTAAGTTCGCATTAGTAGGCCTTTGCTGTGACAAAGTGAGAGTAAGTTGCTTCTTCCCTGTATCCTTCAATAAGTCCATATGTAACGTTATACGTTTGTAGAAAAATAATTTTCTTCGGCAGGAGGAGGGAGCAACGAGGTTATTTCATATACGCAGCCTAACTTGATTATACCTCTGTATGGAAGCAGGCGTGCACGTAAAGATAGATAATTTTGGATCAAACTGGTATTCAAATATTCATATCTCTTTCCATTACTTCCAGCTGTCACAGGACTTGAGCTCTTTTAGAGCTACTTCTTTAATCTGCATTATGACATACGCTTAGAATTGACATAAATTGTCAATGTATGTGATTATGCCATTTTTAGAGTACATGATTTATGTGTAATTATTTCACAATGTTTAATTTGTCTCTGTATGCCACGTTAGTTCATGAGCAGACGTGTCAGGAATGTTTTGACCAGAGTGTATCAGGACGCCGTCTGCTGTGTGGTACATGCTTATCATGTCACCTCCTGTTGGGTTGTTGTAGAAAAGTAAAAGGAGAAGTAATTCCTCCTTTTACTTTTCTACACCAACCCAACAGGAGGTGACATGAATACCAGTTTGATCCAAAATTATCTATCTTTACGTGCACGCCTGCTTCCATACAGAGGTATAATCAAGTTAGGCTGTGTCTAGGAAATAACCTCGTTGCTCCCTCCTCCTGCCGAAGAAAATTATTTTTCTATAAACGTGTAACGTTACATGCCTAAAATGTTTAAGGGCCATTTTTTCCTCATTCGGCCAGATGAGGTACGAGCCGTAAGCCATTCACCCCTGAACCCATCCTACAAATGTTCTAGTACAAGAAGTTTGCATAAACTGCTAAAAACACTACAATATGTGTTGCTTTTAAAAAGCTTGTTTCAGCTTTACGCTAGTGAATAATTAATCATCTGTAGGTATGTAAAATAGACCAAGAATTAAAGTAAACAAATATTCGTCACTGAAACTCACCAGACAAACGATACCAACAAGTAAATACTTGTTTAAATTGCATGTAAATATCAATCATTCTTTTTGTACTAAGAAATGTAAACGGCACTAAGAATTTAGTGAATAAATTTTCGTCACTGAAATTGGCCAGGCAACTAAAATCAGTGTGTAAAAAATCCTAAGAATATCGAGGAATATAAATTTGATCGAAAACGCCGTTCATTTTCTCTGCGCACTTAATCGTACCATGGTCCGTCGATCCTATTACCTTCGGCAATTACCGAAGGTAATAGGATCGACGGACTATGATCGTACGAAACGTATTAGTTGATTGTGAATTTTCTTAATGGACTTTATGCCGTATACGAATTCTGTAGGCTATGCCCTTGAACCCACGATGGCCGCTTAGTGCTTCATAAACCAAACCTTCATAAACCACGCCCCCTGGAAACAAGCATATGTTTGATTAGGAAGAGACTGACATGATCACACATTAGGTTTTATTTCTCAAAATAAATTTGTTTTCTGCCCAAATAATTTCCTTGGAAGGCTTAACAAAAGGTCGACGCACAAGTTTCAGCATATTTCGAGTATTTCCTGCATCCATGGCGTGGACCTTCTGAGGTAGGCATTTTTCGATTGGTGACTTAGGCTTTTAGTGTATACTCTGATAGGTTGTCTGAAGTACAGTGTGGCCCATAATAAAAAGGAATACTGTGAACATGTTTATAAGTCCTATTCGGTAAAAAAAAATAAAATAAAATAGGACCTAGATACCTGGATAGAACGTGTGATTCTGAATTGAATGAAGTGGTCCCTATTTTCACCTTTTTTTTTTGCCCTAAATTAGGCCTTAGGTAGCACCTCCCAGAACCCGCAAGTGACAATGACGATGTCGAATGAACGGGAAGAGCTCTTAAAGTCCAAAATGACCTCCAATGTACATGCAATTAGGTAAACAATAACGCGGCATAATGACTACTGCGCACAGAAGCTAATGTGCACGCCCCCCCCCCCCGGTCCACCTTTCAGCACCATGCCTGCAAATGTCTGTTTTGCAGCTTGTGCCCCACCCATAATGCACTGGAACGTATTTGGCTTTCCGATGGAACTGTGGTGACACGCGACATACCAAGGAAAGGGATGCGCATTACACGTACGCCCATTAACCGATCAGGGTGAAATTTCAGAGTATTAGTTCTGTGACCCCTACAGGTAAGTTTGGATAGTTTCCCGGGGGAGGGGGAGGAGGAGGCGTTTCTCCTTCCCACGACATAACAAGGTCATAGAAGGAAATGGTTTGCTGCATCAAGACTACGTAAGGAACTCGTATCCATAACAAAGTGAACTGTCCCCTCCCCAGTAGAAATGGAACGGTCCAATTGAGGAGTTCCCTGGAAAAGGGGCATAAAGTCTCTTGTGCGCTTCTTCTGGCTCCTAAAAAATCTGATACAGCACCTCTCAGTCTATGTAATAAGGGCACAAACGGTAAGAAGTCGACCAACAGAAGCGCCTTACAAGTAATTTTTAAATTTAACTCCGGATGTCGCCGCGAGATGGTGCTGCTTTTCAACATGGCCGCCAACAGTGCCACTGACGATTTTTCTACTAATTTCCTATTTTATAGCAAACATATCAGCTACAAAAATATGTTTTAAAAAGGAACCTGAATATGTATCCCATCAGGAAATGCTAACTTTCAAAGATTAGGCATAAAATACTAGTTCTCAGTTTTTTGCCCTTTTCTAAAAACATGTATTTTTCATTAATGCCCTTTTTCAGGGAACTCCTCAATTTGCCTCTGAACTCTTCTTTCCATTCCATTCGTTTACTGAGCTCTACTACAAACTCATGTGTACAAATTCGTGAATTTCAGGGTTACATTCCCCACAACATAATCATTCTGCGCTGCAAGTTAAGGTTGCTGTAGTTCAGTAGATGCTTTTATTTGACCTTTTGTGGGGGTGCAGGTTGCCTCCCACCTTCTTTGATTTAACAGTCTATTTGCAAACTTCATTGGGTTCGTACAGTTCCTGTTAAATCGTTGTTACTTTTCCTTCTCACGTACGTTCGAATAGTGGTTGAACAGGCGACCTAACCTTCCTTTCCTGTGAAGGCCGTCAACTTTCAGTTCACAATACCTCGGTTATCAGTCCCACAGTGTGTTGATATCATCAAATAGTGGTACGCAAATGATAACCTTGCTGACATGCACACAGTGTGGTTAGCGAGATACGGAACCCCTGTCTATTTATGCTCTACATTTATGAAGTTGATTACTTAGTTCGAAGAACGGGATCTGTTTGAGATACACATAAAGGGCGTTCAGGTGGCATCCCTTCATCAGTGACTATAGAAAGTGTGCAAGGTATTCACTCACTATTCTTGGAGGAACCACGAACGTCCCAACGACAGATGGTACAGCTGACAGGCATACCGAGAACATCCGTGCAAGGGCGATTAAGCTCAATGGTCTAAAACACTATAGACCAAGACTTTTGCATGCCATTAACAAGGACGATCCAAACCAACGTCTCGAATATTGCAACAGGATGTTAGGGATGATTTAGCATGATCTCACTATCATGAACAGAATCGTGTTCACGGATGAGGCTAAATTTCATATAAATGAACAGATTACGCAGCACAACTATGTAATACACGCAGATGACAACCCCCATGCCATACTAGACCATCCTCCACTGTCGATAGGAATTAACGTGTGGGGTGGGATATTTTCAGGAGGGATAACTGGTAAGGTAATCTAAATGGAGCTCGATAATTGCAGATGAATTACCCGACAATCATTTCTTCAGCAAAACGGAGGTACTCCACATTATCACCTGGTGGTTCGAGCGTTTCTAGTTGACCATTTCCCAAATGCATGGTTGGGGCGAAGAGGCTCAGTCAAATGGTCCGCTGGGTCACCCGACCTAACTCCAATAGACTTCAGTGTTTTTTTTTTTTTGGGGGGGGGGGGCGTGGTGAGGGATAGGGTGTTTCAGGAGCCTCTCGGTGATTTTCAAAAACTCAAGTTCCAGATAACTGAAGCTTTGGAGTGATTGATCAGGCCCTATGTACGCTGATTTACGGGAATGCGGAAAAGCGGCTTGGCTTCTGTATTGAGGCAGATGGGGGTAGGTTTGAACGTCTGATTCCATCGAACCCATAACGCCTGTTTGTACGTAACATATGCGTAACTTACATCCAAGGACGGAGCTGGGATAATGGCACTGCATCAGTTTGAATTAACCCATACGATTCGTTTGCCTCCAACGTTCCACCTTGGTTGGTCAAATGATGTGCAATACACCTTCCTAGATGTCACTACTAATCTCTTCAGTGTGCTGATTTTACCCTTCTGTGCACAAGGCAACAGTGAACGTTTATCTTTAGTCGAACACGAACACAGCCATAGTAGGTTGGCGATCTTCCTGTGGTCAGTTTACGAGCAACATAACAATGTATGAAGGGATGGGGTAGAGGGGAAGGGGCGAGGATGTCCCCCAACCAACCAAGCGCTCATCCACCACAATTCTGTCAGAAAGCCAAACACGTTCCAGTGGTGTTATAGGTGGGAGACAACTGTAAAACAAACATTTGCAGTCATGGTGCTGGAAGGTGGATGGCTTTTGTGCACAGTAGTCATTGCACTGCGTATTGTTTACATGTACATTGGACATCATTTTGGACGTTAACAGAGCTTCCCGTTTCATTCGACATCATCATTGTCACTTGCCGGTTCTGGGAGGTGCTAAATAGGGCCTAACTTTTACATAGGGCAGAAAGAAGTGAAAATTGGGACCGCTTCATTCGACTCAGAATCGCACGTTCTATCCAGATAACTAGGTTCTATTTTACCTTTTTTTTTTTACCGAATTGGACTTGAAAAATGTTTGCGATGATCCTTTTTTATTGGCAACCCTGTATATGGGTTGGTGCCTCTGCGAGTGGGATCAGCTCCAGATCGGGGCTGTTTTTAGTTGTTTCGTCGAGTGTAGGGCCGAGTGTAGGGTCGAGTGTTCCAGTACGTATGCTTTAAAAGCGGTGCCAGCGTTCCAACAACGCAGTGCAAATTAGACGTAGTTCTGCGAAAATGAGCTTAATCGTAACTTCGTTGTAGCTCTAGCAAACTTCGGCAGTTGTTTTGCTTCGCACTCGATAGAATGGCGATTCTTAGATTCGGTGTGGGCCCGTTCGTCGAGGTGTTTGCCTGGCAGTTTCCATCAACTCTTTGGTGTAGGCTACGCGGTGAGTTGTTGGACGACGAATCCTTATCCGATAGGTCTAAGGCTGATTCGTATGGGCCATTGTGGATTCGCGGTAGCATTGGTGCTTGTGTTGCTCCGTTCCTTGTGCCTCCGTAACTTTTGTGTATATCATTTCAGTGTAAAGCCTCTCTTCTATCTCCTCCCTGTAACCCTCTACATGCTTCCTGGTACCCGCAATGGGGGCGTCATTTTCGCCATGAAAACCGATAACGGGGTTGTGTGGACGTGTTGTATACAGCGAAGGATTACTATACTGATTTTTTTGATGAAATCTACCCATGTTTTGTCATAAACGACAAGGGAGCATCTCACTGTCTCATAAAGTTATATTTGTACGACCTTTTTGGCAAAATACAGTTGCACAGCGTTCTATATGAAAGAGATATTGGGATTCTTTGTGCCTTGTCACATTCCTTAGCACTACATTCGTATGCGTTGTTAGATCAAACTATCGTCAGCTACCTTTGGCTGTCGGCACAATTTGTGACGTCTTATGATGTTACAGAAAAAAATACAAACCTATACAAACCAGACGACAGAATGATTTGATTTCGAAACGTCGTGTGTTTTTCACGTTAGTGCAATTTCTGGCTTTAGTTTTTTTTAAATAATGCAGCCATTTAAGACTTGTTTAGTGCAACATTGCTTCAGTCTTTTAACTTAGGATTCCTCAGATTTAAATAATACTACTACTAAAAATAATCAAGGACCACGGTAGCAGTCCTTATGTAAGCCTCAGCATGAACTTCCATGTAAAACGTTAAACTTTAAACTCCTATAGTATTAAAAAACGCTTAAGCTTATAAAATACGGATGTATGCCTTAAAAAACTTAAAAGCCCTAAAGGAACAGATATTAGAAAGAGACATGTAAGCCATCAGCGTCGCACTAATACGTGTAAAAGAATCTCCAGCGACCCAAAAAACAAGCTGGAACTTCTTTTACACGTATTAGTGCGACGCTGATGGCTTACATGTCTTTTTCTAATATCTGTGCCTTTAGGGCTTTAAGTTTTTTAAGGCTTACATCTGTATTTTATACGCTTAAGCGTTTTTTAATACTAATATCCCATACTTTTTTCCTTGTTTCAGCAAGAATAACACAGAAAAGAACATTGTAATCAACTTAAGATAACTGCTATAAGAGTCTTTTCCATGGTTGATTCGTTTTATGCTTCTAAGAATGAATTTTGCACCCAATTTCATGTTTTTAGTTTGATCTATAAGAATTTGTTACGCAAACCCCTGGGAGGCATCACGCGGGGGGGGGGGG
>JAHWFP010026753.1:32051-42546 GCA_023313725.1 Lithobius niger
CGGGGACGGGAGGCACTGAAGGCACTTTGGGGTATTTCATAGAGGTCCATGGCTGGTTCGATTTTTACTGTTAAGAAAGACTTGTGTACCAAATTTATGTTTTCTGCAAAATTTCTGCAAAAATTTTTTACTCCACTTAATTATTTCTGCCCAGTGCTATACAATAATAATTTCTCTGCCGACGAGAATACTGCAGTCGCATTAAAATCGTGTTCAAAAGGCCCTGGTCGGTGTTAATACCTACATTTTGGGCTATACAAATTGAAAATCGGTTCATTGGTTCGATCTCCAGGTAAGAGCAAAATTTCTAGCCCATTTGGCTTTCCCTCTCAAGAATATTGTAGTTACATTAAAATAGCATGCGAAAGGCCCTAGGCCTTGTCCATACCTGCGTTTTAAGCTATAGAACTTAAAAATCGATTCAGTGGTTTGATCTCCAGGTGAGGGCAAAGAGTCCCAACATCAACATTAATGATTTCTGCCCAGTGCTCTACAACAATAACGACGAGAGTACTGCAGTCACGTTAAAATTGGGTTCAAAATGCCCTGGCCGGTGTTAATACCTACGTTTTAAGCTATAGAACGTGAAAATCGGTTCGGTGATTCGGTCTCCAGGTGAGGGCAAAGAGTCCTAACAACAAGAAGAAGAAGAAAAACAAGAAATAGCCATACTGTGGACGACGAACGGTTTGATTGTTGTCATTAAAATGTGTAATGCAGTGAAATATTTGTGACACGACTCCAAATACCGAATTTCGTTGGTCTATGTCAATTCTGGGTGAAACTGTAGGATCTCAAAGTTTGACGTTTAACATGGAAGTTCATGCTGAGGCTTACATAAGGACCGCGGTCGTTGATAAGTTTCGCCCAGAATTGACAAAGACCGACAAAATTCGGTATTTGGGGTCGTGTCGCAACTATTTCACTGCATTACAAGTTTAATGACAACCATCGAACCGTTCGGCGTCCACAGTATGGCCATTTCTTGTTTTTGTTGTTGGGACTCTTTGCCCTCACCAGGAGAACCGATTTTCAAGTTCTATAGCTTAAAACGTAGGTATGAACATGGCTTAGGGCCTTTCACATGCTGTTTTAATGTAACTACAATATTCTTGACACGGAAAGCCAAATGGGCTAAAACCTTTGCTCTTACCTAGAGATCGAACCAATGAACCGATTTTCAATTTGTACAGCTGAAAATGTAGGTATTAACACCGACCAGGACCTTTTGAACCCGATTTTGATGTGACTGCAGTATTCTCGTCGGCAGAGCAATTATTATTGTAGAGCACTGGGCAGAAATCATTACTGTTGTTGTTGGGACACTTTGCCCTCACCTGGAGATCCAACCACTGAACCGATTTTCAAGTTCTATAGCTTAAAACGTAGGTATGGACAAGGCCTAGGGCCTTTTGCTTGCTATTTTAATGTAACTACAATATTCTTGACACGGAAAGCCAAATGGGCTAGATCTTTTGCTTTCACCTACAGATCGAACCAATGAACCGATTTTCAATTGTATAGCTGAAAATGTAGGTGTTAACACCGACCAGGGCCTTTTGAACACGATTTTGATGTGACTGCAGTATTCTCGTCGACAGAGCAATTATTATAGGAGAGCACTGGGCAGTAACCATTAAGTGGAGTAACAAATTCTTACAAATCGAGCTAAAAACATGAAATTTGGTACACAAGTCTTTCTTAACAGTAAAAATCGAACCAGCCATGGACCCCCATGAAATACCCCAAAGTGCCTTCCGCACCCCCACTCTCCACCCCCGTGATGCCTCCCTGGGGTTTGGCCAACAAATTCTTACAGGTCAAGCAGAGGACATGAAATTTGGTGCACACGTCATTCTTAGCAGCATAAAACGAATCAGCCATGGAAAAGGCTCTCTTATAACAGATATTTTAAGGTGATTACAGTATTCTTTTCTGTGCTATTCTTGGTGAAACAAGAAAAAAAATAAGGGATATTAGTAAAACAAAACGCTTAAGCATATAAAATACGGATGTAAGCCTAAAAAACACAAAGCCGTAAAGGAACAGATATTAGAAAAAGACATGTAAGCCATCAGCGTCGCACTAATATGTGCTGCAGCTTGTTTTTTTGGGTCGCTGGAGGTTCTTTTACCCGTATTAGTGTGACGCTGATGGCTAACATGTCTTTTTCTAATATCTGTTCCTTTAGGGCTTTAAGTTTTTTTAAGGCTTTCATCCGTATTTTATATGCTTAAGCATTTTTTATACTAATAGTAATATAAGTTTACCACATACAGGCATGTACAAATATATGGAACATAAAATAAAACATGGGAAGTGATAAAACACAGAAGCAACATCTGATTTTTTCATGAAAACATGCAATGAAAAAAAGCAAATACTGCTTCTTGTCAAATACTAACGAACAAATAAAACCCATACTACTGAAACAAATAAAATGGAAGGAAAAAAACACGCTATCAAGCTAAGCCCAACTGACATACTTTTCAAGTTACATTTGCCTAATCTTGTTTTGAAATTCAAGGAAGGAGCCATGACAACATTAGGTGGAAAGTCATTCCATACTTTAACCACACGGTTTGATAAAAAAAATCTTGAGACAGCCGCACAAACATGGTTGTAATAATGATTTTAACGAATGACTACGAACGTCTCTTACTACGACTACCTCTGATGGTGAAATAGCGGTTATAACCAGTCACACAAATTGTGTAAAAGATTAAAAGTAAGGATGATGTCTATTTTTAATCTGTGCAATACAAGAGAGTCTGAGTTTAAGAACTTAAGCCGGTCATTGTAACCTTTTCCTTTACCTCCCGGTAGATACATAGTAAATGATACTGCATCGGCTCAATGTGGTCAATGTCCTTTATGAGGTGAGAGTACCAGACTGGGCTCGAATATTCAAGAATTGATCTAACATAGACACAGAAAGCAGAAATAACGTTTCACAATTATTCGACATGAAACATAATTTAATGCACGATGGTGACGCCAAACCAACACATCCCAATGCTAAAAGTGTAGTCGTTATATATGGTTATTCTGAAAATCCACACACGTCACCGTGAGTTAATTTTGATAACCCACACTTTTTTGATAACATAACACTTTTCCGGGGTCTACACAACCCCTGCTCCAACACGTGACATATAATGACCGACTTTGCAAAACTACCGTACACAACACAAATTCAACCAGCACACCCGATTGCAACCAACATAAATAGGCACATTTGCAACCTGCGACATTTATCGTACTAACACGAAAAAAAAACCTTGCGTAGGCTACTATGCTAGGCCCACACCCATGGAGGAATGGCAAAACTCGACAACCTTTCGTTCCGACAGTATGAAAACTAGGCTATTGACACTTGTAAACACACCTGAATACACCTAAAATCCTACGAGACTCAAGCAAATACCGCATTATATATTCTGTATCTTATTTACACTAATAAAGTAGAAAAAATACGGATTTACCTACACAAAAGTCGGTGACTGGGACTGGGTATAGGGACGTCCTCCTGTACGTGAGCCTTTCGAAACAGGAAGTTTAAACCGGAAGTTTGATTTCAGGAATTTACATTATGATTCACAAACAAAATTTTTAAATACATTTTTTTTTTAAATCTGAAATAGCTCGACGTCACACCTTACCATTAAAACACATATCCGTGAGGTATAGCCGGTTTAACGGCGATATTTGCTCGTCTGCGAGAAACGGCTAGTCCAATATTTCTGGCGTGGAGGGAAATCAGCACTCGCGCTTACGGCGCTCGTGCGATTTCCTTCCACCCCTTGATATTGGACTATCCGTTTCTTGCAAACGAGCAAATATCGCCGTTAAACCGGCTATACCTCACAGATATCTATTACTTAATGCACGTTGGTGACATCACGATAATACGAAGTCACTACCGGGCATGCGTACATTGCAATACAGTCGAAGACTTCATGACCTTGGATTGGAATCACTGGAATGTAGACGTTTAAAGGCTAACCTAATCCTACCTTTTAAAATTATACATTGTTACCACCCCATTGAATTACCATTTTTTGAATTTAGTTCGGTGACCCAGACTCGTGGTAACCGTTTAAAGCTCGTTGTACCAAAATTTCGACTTGATTCCAGGAAATCCTTTTTTGCTTTGCGAATTGTGCCAGTCTGGAACTCTCTCGATAATGAAACAGTTTCTGCCCCGTCACTCACTTCTTTCAAAACGCGGCTTAAGACTATAAATTTCCGTCCCTTTCCTCGCCGCCCGGAGAACTATTCACTGCTCCCCTAAGACCATATTCTGCTTTTTACTTGGGCCTACACTTTGTGGCTCATTCTAACATGCTTTTTCCTGCGCCCTACGTGCATTATAATTCTAAATATTTATTGTGGTGACAATTCCCATTTTGGGGATGCATTGTTTTAGATTATACCATAACCATACTTTGAGTTACATACCAATGTTTTTAACCTCTCTTTTTTTTATCTGCGTTTATATTTTTATTTGGGCTTTTTTTTTTACATCTCCCTTGTCCAACACGTTTGGCGATGCCATCGGGGACCTTAGAGTCCTTGGCAGGTCTAACCTTGGTGGTAATGCATTCGTGTCCCCATACCTATTCCCTTACCTTCACCTAGCCATACTTTTATCACTTTATGTAATTGTCTTTTTTATAATTTAGGCTGGCTGTCAGTGATCTTTCCTAGGGTCCTTGCCAGACCTGTTGCAATTGCGACAAATGTAAATATTATTATTATTATTATTATTATTATTATTATTATTATTATTAGGTGGTGGAGTGATGATATTCTTAAAAAAAAATATGTTTCAAGATATCGTAAGCGAAAGTTTTTGTTTTGAAAATAACAATGGCATCGAAATAAATTTCACATTCAGGAACAATTATTATAAAATAATAGCAGTTTATAGAATGCCTTCATCTAGCAGACAAAATTTTATGAAATTTTTGAAAAAATTGTTAACAAAAAACTGTAATAGAAATACAAACGTAATTGTTTTAGGGGATTTCAACTTCAATCTTTGGAAAGAAACTAGGGATAACAGTGAAAAATATGATATCGAAAAATTCGAAAATTTGCTAGCATCAATGGGATACATACAAAATATTACTTCACCGACTAGAGAGGAATACAGAATGAACAAACTGACTAAATCATGTCTCGATATAATCTTTAAAAAATCTAGAACTTTTGTGAATACTGGGTTCATTGTTAAACAAAAAATAGCAGATCATTACTTTACAATACTTGAAACTTTTAATCCCAATGACTTAAAAAACACACAAGGTGAAGCAAAAAGAATTAAAACGGAAATAAAATATAACAGTAATGGAATCGTGAAAATGATGGAAAAAGTGGACTGGAAGTGCCTTGACAATATTGAGGAGCCAAATGAAATTTATGGTAAAATCAATGAAATGATTAATAATATTTATGAAGAAAATAAATTTTTTGCAAAACAAAGAACTATAAAAAAAAACAACACATATGTACAAGATTGGATGACACAGGAATTATTTGAAATGATTAATGATAAAAATAAATTATGGAGAAAAATAACAAAATTAAATGCAAAAACGATGCTCTATTTCGATCTAAAAGATAAATATGAAAATTTAAAAAAAGAAATAAGGAAAAAAATTGTAAAAACCAAACAAGAGTTCTACGAAAAGTTCTTTAATTGTCATAAAAATGATAGTAAAAAAATTTGGACAAAATTACAATCTCTCACTGGCATAAAAAAAAGTAAGGCAAATATTGATGAAAATTTAAAGGAAACTTTTTCTGGGGAAAACACTAAAGAAACTTGTAGAAAGTTTAATAATAATTTTATCGAACAAATCGAAAAACTTAAAAAAAAGAATGTAATATACAAGAATTGTAAAATTCAAAAGGAAATGAGTACTCATATAGAGGAAAAAACTATGGGGGTACAGATACCCACTGAGTATGATATTAGGAAAATACTCAATAATATTAAAGTTAAAAAATCTGCAGGACATGACGGTTTTTTGCTGGAGCATTTTATACAGACAGGCAAAAATACATGCACATTTATAATAAAATTAATCAATGCCATAATCATTAAGGAAAAGTGGCCTAATGAATTAAAAAAACAAATTATTAGACCAATCTATAAAAACGGAAATAAAAAAGACATCAACAATTATCGACCCATTGCATTGTTACCTGTCATAAATAAAATTGTTGAAAAGTTCTTCGCGACAAAAATCGAAGAGTTTTTAACAAAATTTGGTATTCTAAATAAATATCAATTTGGATATCAAAGGGGTAAAGGCACCACAGATGCATTAAATTACATTAACAATAATGTCACAAGGGCACTTAATGAGGGAAAATTTGCTGGGGCCATTCTTATTGATTTAAAAAAAGCTTTTGATACTATTGACAAAAATATTTTGAATGACAAATTAAACAAGTGTGGAATAAGAGGTAAAATGTTAAATATTATTATGAATTATCTCACGGACAGAAAAAGCTGCGTAAAAATTGACAAAGAAATGGATGATTGGAAAAATATAAAATATGGAGTCCCTCAAGGTTCAATACTTGGCCCTTTACTTTTTCTGATACACATCAATGATATCAAAGACATGAAATGGAATACATATCTCACATTATATGCAGATGACGTAATTATGCTGTCTATAAACTCTAGCGCAGAAAACATGAAAAAAAACCTGCAAAACGACTTTAATCAAATTAATGAATACTTTTTTCAAATGACTTGTACATAAACAGTACTAAAACTTTTTGCTTACCCATACTTACATCACATATGAAAGCAAAGTCGTTTCATATTACTCATCACAAAATAGGCTGTGTGAACATAAACTGTGAATGTAAGGAATTAAAAAATGTGGGAGAAATTAAATACCTTGGACTTGTGATTGACAAACATTGGAAATTCTATAAACATATAGATGAACTTACTATGAAAATTAGAAGAATGATACCAACGTTCTACAAAATTAGAGAATGCTTAAATATAAACAATAAACTGAAAATTTATGAAGCACTTATTTTATCACATATTAGATATGCAATTACAGTGTATGCTTTGACATCTGATGGATTATTAGAAAAATTACAAAAGGTGCTAAATAAAGCTATTAAAGTGCTCTTCTCGAACAGTAAAATAACAAAAAAGAGTATAGAGATTCGTCAGAAATATAGAATAATGACAATAAAACAAATTTTACAGTATACTGTGATAATACAGAATTATGACAAGAATGATTGGAAAAATATTGTTGAAAGGAATACAAGGAAAAATCAACCATGGTTGAAGTTACCAAACTATAGGAACTCGTATGGAAAAAGAGAACAAAATTATTATGTACCCTACTTTTTTAACAAATTACCAACAGATATAAGATATCTCAAAGTTAATAACAAAAAACATATTATAAGGAATTATGTACTAAATAATTAAAGACAATTGAATTATTTTGTCGAGTAAGATTGGGGGCTGTACACGGGTGAAAAGTAATTGTATAGCCGAATAATTATTTTAATAATTGTAAAAAAATGGTTTGTTAATTGAATTGTTACTTGCACTATTGGAAATCGTTGTAGTTATTTAAATTGTTAATTGTGCACATACAGATACTAATGTATCTCGTGCAAAGTGTGTAAATAAAGTAGTATATTATTATTATTATTATTATTATTATTATTATTATTATTATTATTATAATACATCCCCATGCTAAAAGTGTAGTCGTTATATACGGTTAATGTGAAAACCCACACACGTCACAGTGTGTTAATTTTGATAATCTAACACTTTTTACGGGGGTCTACTCAACCCCTGCTCCACCATGTGACATATGACCCGACTTGGTTAAATTATCGTACACAACACAACTGCAATCAGCATAAACAGGCACATTTACAACCTGCGACATTTTTATTTCTAGCCGTACTAAAATCGCGTACTATGTATGCTAGACCCCCACCCATGGAGGAATGGCCCAACCCGGCAATCTTTCGTTCCGACGGTACGAAAACTAGGCTACTGACACTTTGAAATACACCTAAATACCTACGAGACTCAAGCGAATAGTGCAGTTTATATAGTGATCTTATTTAAACTATTAAAGTAGAAAAAATACAGTTTTACCTTAAACACAAACATCGGTATTACGCAACGTCTTTCCTCTTCGGTCGGCCTTCATACACAGGAAGCTTCCAACCCCGTTTCCAACCCGGAACTTCCGTTCACGAATTTACATAAGTCGCATGTAAAAATTCTTAAATTCTCGAAACAAGTTTAAAAAAAAAACTATAATAACACAATAAATTAGCTCAACGTCACATCTTAGCATTAAAATACATATCCTTGAGTCCTAGTCGATTTAACGGCTATAATTGCTCTTGAGCACGAAACGGCTAGTCCACTACCTCGGGGCTGAAGAGAAAAACTCGTGTGCTTCGCGCACTCGTGTTTCCCTCTACCCCTTCAATATTGGCCTAGCCGTTTCTCGCTTGCGAGCTATTATACCAGGTAAATCGACTAGGACTCACGGACATCTATTATTTAATCACAGCTGTTGTGTTGTTTTGCAGCTTCAATAGTGTTATTGCAATGCTAGGTGTTTTTCAAGCCACTTGTAAAGCAGTTGCATAGACCTTAACGTGGAATAAGTGGTTTAAAGGTTCGTCAGATAAAAAGTAATTAAAGTTTAAGTTTTTTTGTTCCAATGTGGAAGGTCCTGAATTTGGGTGCAGAGATGGGTAACTGACATTTATCAGACCAGCTCACTGATTTTGAGGCAAATGACATTCCAAATGGTCATTGTATGTTATGATGTGCTTGCATAATTTGACGTCATCAGCAAATTTGGACATTTCCGTGTTTTGAGCATCAAATGCAAGGTCAGACAGGTACAACATAAACAACAGGGGACCAATGATTGATCCCTGAGAGGCCCTCTATTTACAGTCTTTACATGAAATAAACAGGATATATTCTCACACAATGGGGTCTATCTGATAAAAATCAGAAAACAAATCCAGAACATTGCCTCCAATTCCATAACGAGTAAGTTTAGCATGAAGTTTAACCTGTGAAACAGAGTTAAAAGCTTTTGCATAATCCATTAGGATTCCATCAGTAGGAATACCGGACTCCGATGACAATGTCCAATTATCAAAACTCTGCAGTGGAAGGTTGTGGAACTACCAACATAAAGCTAAATTGGTTCCTGTCGTAATGTTCATGAGCTTTGAGTGATGATCCTCCACCACCGAATATTGCGCGTGCAAATTCTATATATGGCTCTCAACACGATCGTGGTCGGCCACCAGGCAAGATTGGCTGTGACAAGAATGTGTCACTTTGCGCTCATATGATGTATCCTCGGACTCTTCCAGGATTAAGGTAGTGACTGGCTTTATTTCTATTGGGAACTAGCCTTTAATCTGGTCCAGTGAAACATAATCCCTACTGGCACATTAGAGCTGTTAGGACCAGACGAGAGCGATTTCTGATGTACTGAAGGAGTTCGTCTGCACACAAGGACTGATATCGGAATTAAGTTCTTCTGAGTTTTATATGCCCCATTCTTACCGATTCCAGATCTGTGGATTTGGTTGTTAATGGCGTGAATGCTCAGTGAAGGCATTATTTCACGAGGTCAGTTTTTTTTTCAGGGATGAAGTGAATCAGCCAGAATTTTCCAACCGGTGAGGCACACCCTCGAAAGGCGTGGAGCAACAGCAAGGGAGGCGCGAGCAGCTGCTGTCGCCATACTATAAAGATCAATGGTGAAATTTTTAAATTACGCACCACAAAGTTCTCACCAATAACAGACATGAATTGCTGTCAACCATTTTTTTAAATTATATTATTAAAAGATCTAAAGTATTCTCCATTATCATCCGTTTTATAAAAACTACACTACATTGGGAGGGGACACCAATGTATGCTTATCCCGATGGGAAGGAATGCTGCAGAAAAGGTTAGAAACCGCTGGAATAGGCACAATGTTCAACTTTTGTTTTAGTGTTTTACTTTGCAGTAATTCTGTATGTACACTGAGTACGTTATTTATTAGTAGTTTACAGGAAGTTCTACTAATGTGCCCAAAGTGGTGTATTTAACTAATAAATTATTCTAAGTACTAGTTGTAAAGCCCGTCATAAAGACGGGCGAATCTTGCAGTACACCTGTCCCATAATAGTGAAATGTGATATTCCCCCCTCGTCCCCGATCACTTCGCTCCTTCCTACTTTTGTGCCTTTTTGTTACTATTTCATCGATAGCAGTCATAGTAATCGATGCAGCATTGTTTCCTCCGACATCCATATTTTTTTTCCTTTTCACTCAAGCCCGTTTACGTTACTGTACATGTTTTTTTTTCCTTTACACTCAAGCCCATTTACGTTACTGTACATGTTTTTTTTTCCTTTTCACTCAAGCCCGTTTACGTTACTGTACATGTTT
>JAHWFP010026753.1:42556-72397 GCA_023313725.1 Lithobius niger
TTTTTTTTCCTTTTCACTCAAGCCCGTTTACGTTACTGTACATGTTTTTTTTTCCTTTTCACTCAAGCCCGATTACGTTACTTCATGAAATCAAGTGCAATGCGACATGGAGAAGACATTTCTGCGTAACGTACTTTTATATGGCGTCTCAACAACTTGGTTTGTTATAGTACACGGGTCCACGATTACGTTACTTCATTTTAGTGTGGCGGCGTCTTGAATTTAGTGGTGTTGTCCACGGTTTCGGTACATGTGCATGTTTGTAAAGAAATTGTTGTTTGCAGCATTATTGTTACACCATTGCTTCAGCATGGAATCACTCTGAAGCCACCTGCAGTATAAAAGAGAATTATTTGCAAAATAAACGTACTAATAGTGCACCGAATAGTGCATTGAAAGATGCACCAAATAGTGCACAAACACAACGATTTTCTCATAACCCAACTAAACCAAAAATCAGATAAGTGCAATTAGATGAATATCCATCATTTCTTCAAGATAATTCTGATGAAGTCCCCCACGCACCTGATGAGGAGGCCTATCAAGAACAAGCCCAATTGTCCACGATGACTCAAAATCACGAATTACCAAATTTGTATGACGAACGATATGAGATGGCACTTACTGTCACTATTCCGCCAGTTAATTTGTCTCTTTACCAGTGACTGAACACTTCGCCCTGGACAGTGGAGCAACCAGCCACGTCACGGGCCGGGTTGATTGGCTTAACATTCCTGAACAGATTGAAATAAAGAATTATTTAGCATCTACACAAAACGTGGCAGCGTGCGAATTGACACCGGATACATTTTAGTACGCCTTGAAGACGTCCTATATTTGAAGGAAGCTGCTGCTAACTTAATTTCGACCCCACGTCTTGATCAAAAAGGTGTCCACATACAACAAGGAGACCAACAATTCCGCCTTTTGAAAGATGACTGACTCTAGGGTGAAGGCCCCCTACTGAAGAACGATGATTATCAGCTGTAAGGTAGTATTTTACTGCCAAGTCCAACTGTGGAAGTGTCTCGCACAACCCCAGCCCCAGCCTCTACTCATGAAAATTTACCAACTGAACTTAGCGTCTCGAATCTATGGCATCATCGTCTAGGCCACCCGTCTACCGACTTAATGCTACGAATTCAACGTGATAATTTATTGAATTGAATTCATTTCGGTACTCCTCTGGAAACTCCTTGTCCAACGTGTATTACTTGCAAAAGTAAACGTTTGCCTTTCCCAAAATCTGCACCTATCCATTCTTCTCGAATCCTAGAATTGGTCCATGCTGATGTAACCAGTCCCGTCAGTGTACCTACATATCTTGATGCCCGTTTTCTCCTTTTGTTTGTGGATGATTATTTTCGTAGGGTTTTTTCTTACTATCTATAAGAAAAAGCTCAAGTTTTGAATGCCCTGCATACATTCCTATTACATAAAAACGAGACATCACACCAACTTGTGACCATCCACACTGACAATGAACCCATTTGGCGTTCGTGTCAGTTCGAATCTTACTTGATGAGTCGTGGCGTCAAACATCTTTACAACACTCCCTTTTCTCCCCAGACCAATCCATTAGTCGAATGCAGTTTTCAAACGGTTATTCGACAAGCCACAACTCTTCTTGAACACAGTGCTCTTCCTGTTAAATATTGGCGCTTCGATGTCGATACTGCTACATACCTACATAACATTTTGCCATCTCGGCCTTTATTTGGCTGTGAACAACAAACTCCTATGGGGCATTGGGCTCCGAACCGATATCCATCTTCAGGATGGCATCTCCACACATTTGGATGCCTATAGCCTATTATGTTCTGCCACTCCATCAGCGTGTAAAATTCAAACCTACAGCCAAACGTGCAGTCTTTCTGGGGTATGTTCACCGTAGCATTGGATTCCTCTTTCACGACTTGGAGACTCGACAACTCATGGTTTCGAGAAATGTTCGATTTGACGAAAATGTTTATGGGGGAAAATATTTGTGGTGGAAAATGTTTGTGTTTGTTTGTCCTTAGCCCACCTACTCATCATGTTATCGATACGGATCAACACTTTGATTCGCCCCCTCGCCACTGACCAGGCCATCTTATTTATCCTGCACCGGATAACCTCCCCCCCCCCCAGGCAACACGGACAATCCAAACCCACCAGATGACCAGTCTATGAACCACATCGTGGACGAGGTCGTCTTTCAGGAACCACTAAAGCAGTCAAGGAACAACGCTTTGCTAAACAACACCATATTCATTTCATCCGAAATCTCCTTCTTTGGACTTGGATGATGATCCTGACTCCGACTTGGATTTTATGGAACCCGCGATGTTGTTATGTCACCTTCAAACATTAGTTTCAGTAACCACCTATCAGTTTATGTCACTACCTATGCTGAAGCCATGTCATCCTCTGAAGCATCCTCTGAAGCCATGCATTCCGAACTTGATTCCTTAGCATCCCATCAAATCTGGACATTAGTTCCTCGCACCCCTAATTCCAAAATCATTAAATCCAAGTGGGTTTACACCCTCAACCCTGATGGCTCATTACGCAAATTAAAGGCTCGACTTGTTGCCGCGGCTTGGGCCAAAAAAAAATTGACTACTTTACTGCATACTCCCCAATGGTATGCAATTCCTCCAACGTCTGGTACTTGCCCTCAGTCAATACCTTAATAACCACCTCTTTTTTCTCGATACGGTCACTGCTTATCTTTTCGGCCGAATATTTAGGACCGTATACCTAGCGCAGCCTTCAGGATACATCACCACCGGGGGAGGAGGGGAAGAATGGTCCCTGTCTCCTGGACAAACCACTCTATGGGCTCTCAGAATCCGGGAGAAATTGGTATCAATGCCTTAGCGACATACCAATTTCTCCCGGATTCTGAACTAGGTTTGACTAGATCAGTTACGACCCATGCGTATTTTACCAAAGTTCTAGTGATTTAGATTTGATACTTTGCGTTTTCGTTGACAATAAATTCGTTAGTGCTCACACTGTAGAAATTTATCAAACTTCCCTTGCTGCTTTATGACTTCATTTGGAGATTGTAGAAGCCCATGGTCAGAAGTATATTTGATATGAAATCAAGCAAACTTCTGATTATCGTACGTTGTCTAATTACACTTATATCCGTTCCAAGCTTGAATACGTTGGGTTATTTGAAGTAAACACGGTAAAGACAGTCTCGGCAACTCTCAAACTATTAGATGACTGTCCAACTTCCACACTCACAGATAAGACCATCTATCTTGAGATGCTAGGGTCATTGATGTTCCTTGCTCTTCAGACCAGGCCAGACATCTTATTCAATGTCGTGCAACTTGTAAGACGTTCATCAGCTCCAAAGCTTCCACAATTAGTAGCTTTAAAGCATATCTGGAGATAGCTGAAGGGTAGCATCAATAAGAAGATACATTATCACCGTAAGGATATTACGAGTCTTTGTGCCTATTCTGATACGTCTTGGGACTTGGTGACCGAAAGGAGGGTATTTCAGGGTACCTTGTTAGCCTTGGAAGTATTCCTATCATCTGGGGTAGCAAAACACAAGCCCTAGTTGCACACTCGAGCTGTGAAGCTGAAACAAATGCTTTGTCTGACTGAGCGAAAGAACTCGTGTTTTTTCGTGGACTCCTGGGTGAATTGTGCACTGTGAAGTTAAGTGTTATCCTATACCTCTGTATACGAACTCACGATCCCTTATTGATATTGTAACAAATGGTTGAAGCTCGCACTCACGTCATTATTCTCGAAAGGACAACTATTTGAGAGATGAGGTTGACAAGAATAATCTTCATTTGACATTTTGTCCTGGTTACGAGATGCCAGCTGACCCACTGATCAAAAATGTTACTGGGAATTACCTTAGTGAAATATTGCACGATTATTTCTCCATGTATTATGACTTCCTGAATGTTGTCTTTGTTTTGGCTTTTGATGGTTACTCAAGTGTGATTAGCCGCCATCCGTAATGTTTCGTGGACGGTAATAGATGGTAAAAACGTTTCGGTACCTACCTTCAAAATGTTCTTATTACTTTTGGTTTTGTCCACTCTAAGTTATTTACCCAATGTGGGCATTCCTTTTTTTTTGGAGCTTGATTTACCTAATCAAGCTCCTATATGCTAGCAAGCGAAGTCGGCATGGTATGACTCCGCATCACCCAAGACACAGCCACCTACAGTAAAGGCCGTATCTTCTTTGCCTTCCACAAAGCAAACGCTAGAAGGCGAAACAAATACCTACGCGACAAGTTTGCCAAGTGGCGTCATCGGTTGGCAGAATTTGGCACCCTCGTCGGTTAATTTGAAATTTCGCCGCTTGGTGTAGAGATGGCAGCACCTAGCTAACTTGCGCTTATGTCAATTGTTGATTTTAGTTGCCTTTTTTGGTCTGATACGATACGGCCTTTAATGTAGGTGGCTTTTCCAAGACCGCTTGTCCTAAATAAATTGGACTGCGCATGCGTCGACTATGACGTCAGTTGCTTTCTTTGCTGCGTCATGTATTTGTTATCTCTAATATCAACATGGCTGTCGTTTCGACATAACTCTGGACCACATATGGACGCAACTCTGGACCACCTGGACTAACAAACTAGTGAATACTTATTATGAAATGTAAGTTGTACTACTACGAACGTAAAAATTGTATTCGAGTGTATTATCCTACAATTGGCAATGTGGAATTTACGTTAGGATCAACATTCCCCGCCGATGATTTTCCCAATATTCCGCACGCCGTTGCTCATGAAAAATAATTTCGGCATGCTGCTGCTGCCCACCGCCGTTAATTTTTCGGCGCGCCACGCCACTAGGTAGTTTTACATTTTAATTCAAAATTTCAGTTTTAAATTTTTAACGAGTTTTTCACGATCTGAGGAACCTTAAAAACGAAAAAGGTAAGAAAGTTTAAAATCCTTGCCGGGCCGGGCCGGAAGGGCACCTTATATATTTTTTCGTAAACTGTTCCGATAGGCGGGTTGTTATTGTCAATTTCGTGCAAGAATTTCATTAAAAAAATACATAAACTGCTTATGCAAAAAATCGTAACATTATTATTTTCATAGATGAAAGACAAAGCTCTCTATTGGGTGGTTACGATAGGCGGTTTGTTATTGTCAGTGTCGTGTGGTTTTGTGTGGTTTTGTTGTTATTGTCAGTTAGGTTAGGTTAGGTAAGTTTGGGGTTTTGCATTTCATACTGAGGTAGTTAACTGGTTGGTGTTTGGCATTTCATACTGGGGCAGTTAATTGGTTAGGTTATGTTAATGATGATTTAACGAATTTCCGCAATTTGGGACCAAGTTGTAGTGCCTTCCGTGAAAATTAAAGGTAGGTTTTTTTTTCTCTTTCTTTAGAATTTCGTGCCATGTGCGTAAAGGAAACATGGGAAGAAAACGGGCTCTCGTCCGATTTTTTTTAATGGACTAAGAATTACCTGCTGAGTAATGTTTTCCTCTTCCATTTTTAGGGGAAAACGCACCATTTGGCCGTGGTGAAGGTCCAAAGTTAGCACCGCGCCACGCCAGAAAACATGAAACTGGGCGAAAGTCCAGCAAGTGAAACGCCAAACCCCAACCAGTTCATTACCTCAAGTGAAATGCCGAAGCCGGTTCCTAACCTAACCGACAATAATAACAAAACGACACGAAACTGACAATAACAACCCACCTATCTGAACTGTTTACGGGAAAAAAATATCAGTTGAGAACACCGGAAGAAAACGGCCTCTCATCTGTCAGTGCAAAGAGTGCGGCTTTCACTAATTTCTGACGGCCAAACAAAGCCTTTGTCTCAAAAATTTTATGCGAAAATGTTGTTCAGTTGATCATTTTACGTCATTATAGCTCAACGAGAGATCAATCGGTGAGGAGCCTTAATTCTTCTCATAAGCCGCATAAAGTAAACTTGTTCCCTCTATTGTTTATTTTGCTTTCGAAAGTGATCGTGGAATGAATTTATAATTCTGCCTTTATTCCGTTAGCTACGAACCTAGTATGCACTAACCCGTTGTTTCAGACGTTTGTCGAATTGATTATACTACAACAAACTGTTACACTAAATAATCGATTATACAATAATTACCTGATTTGGAGGAGCCACATAACTACACGAAATGCCAATACACATAGAATCCTAGGACATCCTTCCCGCGAACCGTAAAGTAGCCGCCATTTTTTTCCAGTGATTTGCCAATAGCCCAACAACAGATAAAATTCCGTTTTCCGTGCATGTTGTCAAAACCTGAAATAAGCTGGGCCAGTTCCAGTTCAACTTTTTTTTTCATACAAAAACATAATTGGTAAAACAATTTTTGTCAAGGATCTACAACCCTTCATATCATGTCGTCCATTCGTCTATCAATGCACCACCTGCTAAGGCACGTCTGTTTTCGTCCAAGTTGCTACCTGCCGGTGGCTCCGGCGAAACTGCTGCCAATTTGCTTGAAGCTGGCTAAAAGGCCTCCCCTCTGCTAGACCTTACCACCCTTGCGGATGGCTACGGCCAATTATCGCCAACTAAAATGGCAACTTAAAACTGCATCTTCCGATTTACCTTTGCTTTCGTCCCATCAGCCCAGTCATCCATCGTGCTCGGCACGATTTCGGTTTTCGTCCACCTACTCCTCAACCTCCCCAACCACTACTAACTCGACTATAGCTGCGAGAACGGACGAATCGGTGGCGCCGTCATCTAGTGATAATACTCACAAACGTTGTACTTCTTCTCATCATGGGTAAAAAAGACATCGCCATTCATTGAATTTGACGACCGACTACTACTGCTGTCTTACCAAACCAGCCGCAGATCTTTCGTCACACCCTCATACTCCACACGAGAACGAAAATGATTTCGATTTTTCCTCGGCACTGCACCAATGATCACAACGTGAAGCTGCTTTCGTCCCACTGACCGCCATGGCTGCTGCGAAGCAAATGGATCTACTCATTCATTTGTCGATGATCCATCTTCAATTCCGCTTGCTGAACTTCTTAAAACAGTGGAGGACACTGTACCAGATTGTTTCTTTTCAAGCCGTCTCTTTTGTCTGACACTCCTGTAATTAACAGTGGTCTCACAACAGGCTTCGATTTTAGTCTGCGGGATCGCAACTCCAAACCCCGCTCTCTGATTGGCCAATCTACAAAGCTGCTGACTTGCCTTCTCTGCAACGGTGGCGCCATTCGGGGGAAGGGAGAGCCAATATAGCTCGATAATGATCCGCCTCCTGCCAAACCTGGCTGGGAGTCAGGCTTCTTCAAAGCCGTCAGTGACGGTGAAACGAACACCAAAAATTTCGTCACCTACTCTCAATGTGAATTATTAACTGCTGATGTCAAGCTTGATTTTGGAACTGCCCTTTCGCTTCCCCAAAAAGCCGAAATTCCAACGCACGTTTTATTTGACATTGACATATGCCTCTGTCACGGTCTGTGGGCCGCCTCTCATGCCAACGTGTTTAATACATCCGTAAACGCTTTATGTGAGAAACTTTCGTCAAACCCATCTCCCGATCAAATCAAACAACTATCCACACTTATTTCCCATTTGTTTCAGAAAGCTAGCTTCATTTCATACCATTCGTTGAAATGGTTGGTTCAAGCACTTTTTATCAACATTTTGCTGCTTCGTGACATTTCTTTGAATTCGGCTCCAAACTTGAACGATTCCACCAGACATCAGCTGCGGAACCTCCCGATCCATGAGACGGGCACGCCCTTTCATGGTTTAATCCCGCGCTTCCCACCACACGTCGACGTCTCACGAAAGAAAACCCGATTAAGCCTTCCAAACTTGCTTTTAAGCAAACCAAGCGTCTTTTGAATCAAGGGAACGGAGACAACTGGCCAAGACCCCGACAACTGCCAAACAATGACAAATGTCGTATCGAGAACAACAACCAGTTCTTTAGTCCCAACCATCCTTTTCGTCAAAACCAGCCTCTGCGCTCTCGTCCATTCAACAGAACAAAAGGCCAATCCGGCAGAAGTACCAGTCCTGACCGACGAAGCTGCTATTCTTACCGGGAGTAAAAACTTCACGAAAGGACCATTGACGCCACACACCCATCCATGTTTCCTGTAGGTGGCCGTTTACGTCATTTTCTACCAGCCTGCCAGAAGCTGACGTCCACTCAACAAATTCTTTCAATAATTCAAGATGGCTTTCGTCCAACCTTCTCATCCAATCAACCGCTGGCTTGGTCCCCACCTTGGGAATTTGCTCCTCGCTACTACCAAAAACTATCCCAAGATATAATGGACCTCTTGATGAAAACTGCAATTAATCTCCAAGCGAGACCTAACAATCAATCTACTAAACAGCCTAGGGTCAGAGTGAATCTGCTGAAATCCCGTCTCCCCCCAGCCCAAAGCTTCATTCTTCTCGGAGTTTGGTTCAACTTAATCTGCAACAGTAATGCCTACCAGACAGGATAGAAGACTTCTCTCAACACGGCCACTGCTTTCGCCAGCAAACCTTTCATTCTCTTAGGAATTTGAACTCCCTAATCGGTAAAATGGACTCCATTGCAAAACTTGTTCCCTGTGGGAAATGGATGACAAGACTGTTTCACCACTACCGCATCGACAAGTGGGGAAACCAGCTGAATCAAGATCGAAAGTCACTGACAGATTCGGACTTCTCAACGGAAAGTCTCAACTGGTGGTCGGACATTCCAACACTCACACAATCTGTCCCGTTCTACGAACCAGAACCAGACCTTCTTCTCCTAACCGACGCCTCCCTCGAGTGTTAGCGAGCTCATTTTACACATCAAGAGGTCTCCGGCCTCTGGCCTCGCTAGGACCAAGACCACATCAATGTCTTGGAACTGAAAGCAGGTTTCAAGGCCCTTTTTTATATTCAACACTACATCAAAGGGAAAGTCGTCCAGATACAAGCAGACAACACAACAGCAGTAGCATATGCCAGAAAGAGAGAGGAATGAGATCTTGCAAGCTTCATGAAATAACCTCAGCAATTTTCAACCTCTGTATAGAACTCAACACTACCATCCTTCCACTCCACATCCCAGGCAGCAGGAATGTAATTGAGAACTCTCTCCCTGAAACCTCCCAACAGGAGAGTGGACCGTCAAGAAATCCATTTCCGAATATCTCCCTTGAAAAAATCTCTATGCCTACCTGTGTCCTCCATTCAAACTGCTTCCACAAGTTCTGGAAAAGATAAAACAATCCCCAGGTCTCTTCCTACTGAAAGCTCCAAATTGGCCATCAGCAGTATGGTACCTTCAACTCCTAAACATCATAGTCGACACCCCAAGAAGTCTTCCTCAAATACAGGACCTGTTATCGCAACAGAAGGGAACCAAGTTCCATCCAAAACTAGTGCATTACAATTTCAAGGGTAGCGACTATCGGCAAACTCATCAAAAACAGGAGTTCATGAAGAACAAGCAGTTCGGATCGCCAGTAGGGCCATCAGAAACTTAACAAACAAAATCTATGACATCCACTGGCCAAAATAGTTTCATTGGTGTGACCGAGGGACAGTTAATCCAATCAATCCCCTCTAGGTGACCTTCCGAAATTCCTCAACGATCTCTTCAAAGAAGGGTTAAAAGGCTTAAGAATACCTGTTTACCGTTTAGCTCTTAACTCCATATTCAAAGCTGCAGGCAACACTGACCTGCTCGACGACTACATAATTTCCTCTCTCATAAAATCCTTTGAAATAGAACATCCTGCAACCAGAGGCGTCTTTCCGGGCTGGGATCTATCCATTGTTCTACAATCTCTAACCATTCGGCAACATTGTTTCGGGAACGTCCAGCAAACTGGGATCCATGTAACATATCCATTGATCAGCTTTTACCTCAGAAACTCCATTCTCCATCTCACAATCACCCTGCCACTCCTTTCTCATGTTGTTTCCTGTATTGTTTGGTTTTTTGGTCTCGTACCTGCATGTCGGGTAGCAAATTTCCGATGCCAAACACAATGTTCACAACAACCGTACGCCGCTTTATTGAAAGCCACACAATTGATGATCACTTGCAGTGTCTCCAGCCCATTGCCCATCACGACCGGTTGCTGTTTCCGCGTGGTGCAATCACATCCTGCTATCCCGCATCCAGAAGCGGGTTCCGCGGGAGTTGCACAATATTGCACAAGGTTGTGTCATGTGGCAACTACTTCACGATCTTGCATACATTTGAGCAGAAGCAATGCGCGGTGGTCACGCGTAGATGTATATAACGGCTTACCCGCCGCATGCGAATCATTTCTTCGACCCGAAGTGGGTAGACAGGATGACGGCTGCAGCGGCACCGATGGACGACTTTCCCAGCTACTCCGTAGTAGAGAAGTCTAGGGCCGGCAAGACTCGGCGGCAACTTCATCGGGTTTGGACGGAAGAGCTGAGCGAGTACCAGGACAAGAAAGGTTTCTCCGGATCTGCAATGGGCTACATTGGCAGATGCAACAAGAAGAGCAAGGAGTTGGATTTTTTCATGGAATTATTCAGGGAGACCGCAGATTTCATCATAAGGAGGACCAACCATTTCATGGAAGACAGGGCCAGCAATGCCAAATGCAGCAAATGGAACGTCACGTCAGCCAACACACCAGGACCAAAAGACAATGAAGGTACTTCGACTCACGGGGACGGAGAGCCATCGGCCGTGGAGGACAATATCGCCGTGGCCAACACAACAGTCGAGTCATTGGTTCTGCCACCACTACCACCACGTCCATCACCACCCCGCATCACTTACTGCCAGTTTTTGCCACTCACTGGAATTCCGAGTGAACTACAGCTGGGAATACCACATTCAAACTTCCACATGGAAGAAGCAGCCGGGTCAAGCCAAGCACAGCTGCCGATGCCAGAATCAGATGTGGTCGGGGAGGAGGACGAATCAGAATAAGTCAACGATGAGGCTGAGTTAGATGACGAATTAAAAGAAACCGAGTCAGAGGACGATGCCGACGCCTACCTTACGACGTCCAGCAGTGAGGAGGAAGAAGCGAGGCCAGACAGTCCGCCACGACCGCCAAGGAGAGACAGTCCACCACGACCGCCAAGGAGAGACAGTCCACCACGACCGCCAAGGAGAGACAGTCCACCACGACCGCTAAGGCCAGACGCTAAGGCCACCACGACCTCCAACCTTAACAGAAACCTTGCCCACTACTTCCATGCCAATGTCACATTGTCCAACACTGCAATAATCAGAAGCGACGTCGCCTATTTATGAGCCCGGTAGGTCGGCCCTACTACGTCGTCCCACACCAGCAGAAGTCTCGTCGACCAGAGAACTACGGTCCAGCCGAAATCGCAAGCCAAAAGCCAAAGCGCAACATTACAGCCGTGGCCATTTATAAGATGAACCAAAATAGAACTCGTTCCCATCCCTTGGGGACTTTCAGGTACATTCATAAGTCATTATAAAGAATCCGAGGAGGTAATCTACATTGTTTCGTCGGAGGAGAAGGAGGAAGAAAGAGCCACCACAACGACAGCCAACGTATCGAGCCACCGCCCCCACAATCACCGCCACCGTTACTGGAACCGCGTTAACTAGAAGCCATGAAACGACGTTGGCGAGTCGTACTGTATGACAAGTTCTACATAAGTAATATGTTCCCAATAATACCAGACCCACCACCCATGTCCCCCGAGCCACCACCGTGCCAAAAAAAGGAAACGATTATTGCCTCCTCGAAGTGGCTACCTCCAGAAGATGTGCCATGCCAGGATAACCCAATATGTCAATCACCCGTTTCAGCCAACAACAGTCTCAGCCAAGTGCTCCACCAGTACAACCCTCAGAAGATCCGAGCACAGAACCCCCAGAAGATCCGAGCACAGGACGGTTGATGCTAGAACAGATGTCTGCAGAGGTGGACAAGACACTCAGGGGCCAGTCAGAGTCCTTGTCGTCAACGTCGCCGATCCAGCCGGCACAAATCCAAAGGGAAGAAGCAAGGTCCACTTCCAACTCTGGCCAAGAGCCAGCTGCCAAGGAGATACCATCAACGGTCGTCTCGTTGCAAGTTCCTCAGCCAGGAGAACAAGCAGAGGCCACTTCCAACTCCAACTCCAGCCAAGACCCAGCAGTAACGACAACCACGCAAGCCTGCCAAACATCGCCGAAACGGAAAAAAACACATGACAATCCCATGTGGGTACCATTGGCGAAAGAAGAGTTTCTGGCATTCATCGGAATACTGGTAATCATGGGTTACAACGACTTGCCAGATATGGCGCAGTTTCGGACCACGTCCCAGACGTGGGAAACCACTTCAACAGATCGACCATGACCAGAACAAGGTTCAATCAAATTTGAAACAACTTTCTGCTGTCCAAAGAACCGTCTTTCACTGGTATCGATCCCCAGACTGCATCGCCCATGACCAGGCAAGCCATGGAAGAGCAGAAGGCCAAGGAGGACAATGGACGCAATAATGAAGGTGTGACCGATGATGGAGGCCATTAACCAGGCAATCCGCAAGTGCAAGAACCCCGGAGCAGTTCTCTGCATAGACGAGTCCATGACTGCATACACTGGAAGATCCAAGATCAAGGTATACCAGCCCAAGAAGCCCATCAAGGTTAGATTTGAACACTTCACTCTCTGAGACCCGTTCGATGGTTACATCCTCAAAGAAGAGGGCACACATTGAAAAAAAAGCGCCACATGGCCATTGACCCCGCCCAAGACCCCGCCAACGAACTCGAGAACAACAAGATGGCTCACACAATGATCGACACCGCACGCCACTACCTCAACAAGGGTTACACCATCGTCTGCGACAACCGCTTCACTTCGGAACTGCTGTTTCAGGTCCTCTACGCCAAGCTAGGAACATTCGCATGCGGGAGCCTACCCGCCAATGCTGCCGGAATGCCATACGAGTTCACTGAGGAGTTGCGCAAATTCAAGAAGGAGCACGAACGTGGCAACAGTATCCTGCGTCAGAGCGGCCGGCAACTGCTGAGCATCTGGTGTGACACCAAGGCCGTCCCTCTACTCAGCACCCACGTAGATCCCTTGGCCGGAAAATGTACCGTTGAAAGACTCATTGGGGGCCAGAAATACCTAGTCACTTGCCTACCGGCAGCCACCACTGGCCAATTACCTTATCTCCTCGTTCTACATTAGCAGGAGGTCGATAAGATGGCACAGCTACCTATTCTTCTAAAAACTTAACCAGATTCTCGTCAACACCAGGCTAACATGGCCATGGTCTGTGGCCTCAAAAAGGCCGGCAAACACTTCCAGCTGACTTACCGAAGATCGCTGGCCAACCAAATCATCAATCGAATACGCAAGACACGCCCTATAAGACTTCCAGTGGTCATGGGTACCAGTCATCGCTACGAAATGAATACGAGGAGCTGCAGATGCCAGGTGTGCAGGAAGTACAGACAGGAACGGTACGAGACCATCTGGTGGTGCACCACTTGTTGCACGAACGTGTGCATGGACGAAAGCTCGAGAAGAAGGCACGGTGGACGAACTTGTTAGCAGCTGCATCAAGACCGCTTGGATCTCGATTTTTAGGCAGAACATTCATTAACTTGTATAGCTTTGTACAGCCAACGCCGAATAAACCTTCTAGCCTTTGACCAGAATTATGTTTTTCCTTTGGCCTAACTGTGACTTTGACTTTTCAGGAAAAGACAAAGCTCCAAACCTCACTGTCGCCGGAACCGGTATTCGTCGCGGCTTCAGGGACTCAACCCGAGTTTGAAACCGCGATGAATGCCAGGTCTCAGGTGACGGCGGGGTGTAGGGTTTTCTTTGGGTGGGACTTTAGCTAAATTCTCCAGGTGTTGCGATGTTAACCGTCACCATATGGGGTAATAAAAAAGGTCAGAAAAAAGCCAAACCCTGCCTCATTACGGGGTCTGGGACTATCTGGACTTAGCCAAATTCTCCAGGTATTGCGATGTTAACCATCACCATATGGGGTAATGAATAAAAAGGTCAGAGAAAAAGCCAAATCCTGTCTCATAGCGGGGTCTGGCACTATCTGGACTAGCCAAATTCTCCGGGTATTGCGATGTTAACCGTCACCATTTTAAGAGTAAAAAAAAGCCAAACTTCACCATTGCGGAGCTTGGCTAGTATGTGGGTCTCTTTTGGTTCAGGGATGCTCGAGACCAAGTCCATCCCTCAGTACAAAGTCCCATTTTTTTGACTTACCCAAATGCTTATGTCACTAAGGCATCATCCAGTCAACATCCTCATGCTTGTCAGTTAGTCAGTGAGTTTAGTGGTCTCGGCCTGCCACCACACCCTCATGACCCACAGTCATAGATCGCCTAACCTTTGAGACCAGAAGGAAAGAAGGGCCTCGGGTGGATCACTACACTTTTCCATCCATTGACGGGATTCGTTGAAAAATACGACCGTACCAATGTTCGACACCTAGCCACCTCGTCAGACAGCTAGTTCATTAATGTCTCGTCAAACACCCACTTTAGTCTAGCACTGGTAACGCTCGAAACGACTGCCCTACAACAAGTTCCAACAAGTCTTTGCTGCAGGTCCAATGGCTCAGCTCTAGTTCAGAATGGCGTCCCACTCGTCACCGAAACGAAGCCACTAGTCCAACTACTCCGACCAGTTCCAAGAGACTGTTGCTACTACCTCTCCGAGCTTATAGGACTCACCGCCACTATTGCCACTAGGTCCAACAGCACTCTGGAGATGTGCCACAGGACGATACCAAAGCTCACTACCAAAGCGTTGCCACCAGTCCAAATAGCACAAACAGCTTAGAACCTTCCAAGCCCGAAGGTGAGGCCAGGCTGCTCGTCGCCAAGTCTTTGCTGCCGGTCCAACGGCTCAACTCCGGTTTGGAATGGCGTACCACTCACCACCAAAGCGTCGTCACTAGTCCAACTATTCCGACCAGCTCAGAGACAGCACACCCTCTAGGGGAACGAGTGCTTACCACCAAGTTTTTGCTACTCGGTCTGTTGTTTTTTAATGGTTTCAATACCCATTTAATAAAGCTATAGATAGAATAGTTAGAACACAATTATGTAGGGCAACTTCACACTCTTTGTATGCAAAGATATTTAAATGAGGCTTAGGCTTGGCAATTTCACTAACCAGTTTATTTGTCTGGTATTTGCAACTAAATACATTCAATGCAATTAAACACTTGTTTACTACACTTATCTGTTACAGTCCAGATATTTAAAAGTTGCATTTGGTTTGTCCACAAACTATTACAAAGCATAAAAGGCCTCATACAGGGCAGGAGCAGATCCTAGCATGACTGCTCTTATCAAAGTCAAGGCAAGAAGTTGTATAAGGGGCTCAGTTCTCAAGGCCAGTTTCCCCAGGAAAGTCTAAGGCCGACTGAGCATAAAGCACAGCTTGGGTGCCTGGAAGGGGGGCCTTGCTTGGTGTCTAGGCATAACCCAAGCATACATAATAACACACCACCCCTTTATGGCCAGGCTCCAAGGCATAGTATTGCTTCTCTCCTCTTTGTTCAGCACACTATTGTGTGCGAAACCTCTCAAAGGGCACACGTGGCAATGACTTGGTAAACACGTCGGCCACGGTGTCACGACTTGGCACATACTGTAATAAACACAAGTCTTCGTTCACTGCTTCTCTGACGAACTTGTATCTAAGATCTATATGCTTCGTTTGCATGTTCCCGGTGGTCTATCGCAAAGGCAATCGCGGCTTCGTTGTCGCACAACACTACCACGGGATCTTGTAAGGACATCCATGTCATTTCTTTGCAGATGGCAGTCAACCACATTACTTCTACAATGGTTGAGGATAGGCCTACGAACTCGGCCTCCGTTGTGGATATGCAATGCACCGCTGTTTCTGCGCTCTCTATGTGAATGGCATTCCAAACAGAAATCCTACATAGCTGCTCCTTGATCTTCTGTCATCGACGTTGGATGCCTATGAACTGTCTGTATAAAACTTCAATACGGGGGCTTTAGATGTTGGCTCACATCGTATTCCAAGGTCTTTCATCATGTTCGCATACTTCAAAACATGTTGTACCATTATCCAGTGATACAATCCTGGGTTGCTGTTGAATTGCGACAGAGCAATTACGGAAAACAAAATATCTGGTCGCGTCCGAGATGCTATAAACATGTGGGCTCCGATGAGTGATCGATACTTGGTCGAGCCAATCTGTTCTCCCTCAGGATTCTTCCGTGCAGTCAAAACAACTCCTGCATCGAGGGGCACAGTCACTGATGCTAAATTGTCCAGTCCAAAGTGACGTGTCAGACTCTCATGTAGCTCCGCTGGTGCAATGTCCAAATTCCATTCTTGTTTTCAAAATCTACGCCTAAGAACGTTCTTAGTGTTTCCAAGTTCTGAACTTCATATTTTTCTGCGAGAATGTCGATGATCTCTGCTAACGTCTTGTTGTCTTTCGCAAAGATGGCCAAGTCATCATCAACATACACAAGCACTACTGCACGATGCTTGTACGTGTAAATGCAATTGGTTGCATACAGCTTGTCAAATCCCAGATTTGCAAATGTGGCATCCAGCTCTTTGAACCACTTTCGTCCAGACTGGTGTAAACCATAAAGAGCTTTGTGCATCCTCCAGGCTACATTACCTCTTTGTTGGTATACCGGTGCTGGTGCTGGTAGATTTGTTCGTCTAAGGTGCCGTACAAATACGCGCACTTGACGTCCAAATGGCAACTAACCCATCTGCAACACACGATCAACAACATGAAAATGCCTCTCACCAACGTGAATGAAATAACTGGCGAGAACGTTTCAGAGTAGTCGAAACCTTTTCGCTGCGTGTTGCCTTGAGCAACGAGTCTTGCTCGGAATCGGGCGGTCTTCCCTGTCGAGTACTGCTTTACTGCGTAAACCCATCTTGACCCTGTGGTCTTCTTATTCTCTGGTTTACGGACTGAGGTGTATACTCCCCTGGTCTTCAGGGTATCCATCTCCTCGTTCATTGCCCGCTTCCATTCTTTCGCTTCAGGCAACTGGATGGCTTCTTCATAGATGGCTGTAATCCTCACTTCAGCACAGAAGGCTCTGGATTTCCAACAAATCCAGGTGGTGCAGGTTCCTCGGTATCAGACGCTTCTTTATACCTATTGTAGTCTCTATCTGATTGTCTGGCATCAGACGTTGCCGTCGTTTCCGATGTACATTTATACTCAGGACTATCCCTCTCTACTTGACCTTCAGCTGCTTCAGCTCGCAGTTGGGTCATTGGAAGGATCGGCTCTCCTTTAGCTGGTACTCGCTTCTTGGTACTAAAATCGAATGTAGTGACATCAAATGGAAGCCGTAGCTTGACACAATACAGTCCTACATCTTTTAAGGATCTCTGGCGAGGGCCTCCCTCATAGCGATAATAGATATCAGCCTTTCCCTTCTCATTGCCAGATTGCCGGATTGCCACCTCTCGTTCCCATCCTTGTGCAGGTCCTTGGGAATAGGCAATATGTACCACGGGGATCACCTGACTTGTAGTTGGCTTTTCTACTTGAGTCGGCTCTTTCACCCTGGTAGTCGGCTTCTCCCTAAACCTTGTCACTCTACTGTCTCGTTGACGGTTCTATTCCAGCTGATCACTTTCAACTGGGTCGATTGGGTCTTTATCAGTTTGAACCACTACATGATCTTGCCGTTGAGTAGTGGGTCTCTGTTGTGGATTCACTTGAGATCTTGGACGCAAGTTGTATGTACTACTCGGCATACTTGGTGCTACTTCTGGCTGAAAGTCCACATGATCAGTCTTTTGTGCATTCCTCAAGACTTCACTGCCATTCCGCTTCTCGTCAAACCTGACACTTTGTGTCTCTTGGACAAACTTTCCTTCATCTGGACACCAAACTCTTTAGCCTCTGGTGTTCATGGCATATCCTACTAAGATTCCCAATCTTGATCTTAGTTGTAATTTAGTGCGTGATCTTTGGTCATCATGTATGAAACACAACGATCCAAGTCTCCTCAAATGTCCGAGACTTGGTTGCTTCTCAAAGTACAATGCATTCGGTATATCACCCATTCAGTCCCGATGTGCCACTCTATTCTTGATATACGATGCTGTGAGGACCATCTCGGCCCACCATTCTCCGGAGAGATTTGCCGATACAAGCATTGTTCTTACGACATCTAACAATGTACGGTTCGGGCATTCGGCTATACCGTTCATCTGCGGGCTGTAGACCTTCGTAC
Organism: Lithobius niger; assembly: GCA_023313725.1. Taxonomy (NCBI): domain Eukaryota; kingdom Metazoa; phylum Arthropoda; class Chilopoda; order Lithobiomorpha; family Lithobiidae; genus Lithobius; species Lithobius niger. Next base: position 60,744 of record JAHWFP010026753.1, read on the forward strand.
GTTCGGCTCGTATTCCCAGACGAGTCAACTCTCGGTTAAAATATCCCGCACAATATTCAAGACCATTGTCGGTTCTCAAACGACGTAATTTTCTTCCAGTTTCTCGTTCTGTTACGACCAGAAACTCTTGAAACTTGGCATACGCTTCGTCTTTGGTCTTCATGGTGTAAATTGTGCACCTTCTCGAGTAATCGTCAATGAACAAAATGGAATAACTGCCTCCGCCAAAAGAAGTAACTGGTGCATTACCCCAGATGTCTGAATGCACCAAGTCCAAAGGCGCTTTGGAACTTCTTTCCATAATAGTCACATGGCGGGCATGTGTGGACTTCCCAAGTCGACATGCATCGCATATCGGATTGTCGGTTGAAAATGTCTTCAAACCTCTAACTTTGCCGTCTTTAATCATCTTCTTCATCTGCTGCACACTTATGTGGCCTTGACGATTGTGCCACAATTCAGTAGATATCCAAGGGATCTTCTCCTTGCGGTTCCCCTTTGGAGTACTTTGTTGAAATGCTGTAGGGCTTTGAGTCTCTTCCTCGTCCACCCCTACTGTGAACATAGTTCTTTGTGGAGGCTTATTGGTCTTCATTTCATCTGGCTTCGATGAAGTCAAGGATGTCTTTTGAACGACACGTCCTCTAATGACGAAGAATTTTTCTTATAATGGTGCCTTCATTACAATGGTCCCTCTTGGATCAAGTACGATGAGACCTCGGTTGTCGGTTACGATCTTGCTTCCTTGCTTGAAAATCTTCGATCCAAAGATCAAATTTCTCTTCTTATTTGGTGCGTACATCACATCCTTCAAAGTAATGGGCTGCGTTCCTTTTCTCGTAGAAACGTGGAAGGTTACATTGCCAATTCCACAAATCTTCGATGTACAGTATCGGACAATAAATTTTACCCACCTAAAAAGTTGGCTTCGCTGTAGTGCCCGTTTATACAGTACTTTCTCCTGTCAAGGAATTGCATTGTTGGTCATGCATTGTTGTGTTTTCGGTAGCAGGCCTTGTTAATAATCCCTGCATACCAACCTATGACGTCAAATCACAACAATGATTTTTCTTTGAATCTGAACTGTTGAGGTATAAGCAAACATCGTCGTCTCATCCGTGAACTGTAGTGAAGACGGGAGTTTGTTTAATTAGTTTATCAACTATACTAGTTGTAAAGCCCATTATGAATACGGGCTAATCTAGAAGTCTACTACATTCGAGGTGAAGCGAATGTGTGTGAATCTCTTCCCCTCCATCATGAATCCCTAAAAATCCTCCCACTCCCCTCTTTTCCCCTTCCCTTCCCCTCATACTAAATAGGTTTGCATCTGAATTTCTTTCTTTTTGGATATTTAGCAGGTTAAAAAAATTATGAATATGCGTAGCGGAGAGCCAAGCTAAAACCAAAGAATTTAATTTATGAGAATGAAGAGAAATGACACTGCCGATCCGAGTTCTATTACGGCCGCATAATACGTGAAAATATTTTTGGCTAGTGGCTGTTCAATGTTCTTCACTGCAGTCCCGGATGCTACGACGGGTGTTTGCTTAATTTCAGAGAATACTAGGTTTGTTTACAGGTTGAAAACTACAACCACTGTTCTGGTTTCCAACTAGTTTGAACAAACTATTTGAAGTGAGTAGCAATTCAAAACTGAGGACTGGAGTTTGCTTGTTATCAGGTAGCCTGCACAACTTTCAGGTATTGCTCCCAAAAGAAAAAACAATTTTTCTCCCCGAAAGAGCTCAGCTTTTTCTAACGCATTTGTTGATGAACTCTCCTTGCAAAGGCTAATAATACTGAAATAGGGTAATATTCGAAATATTAGCCAGATAATAAAGAAATTTTTTTTTAGAAAGTAGTTAACTGGAACGGAGCAAGGTCAAAGGCTGAGCGAAGCTCCGCTATGATCACACTCATGCGAAAATCACAAAGACTATTCAAACCACACTTTGCATGCAGTAGCACACGGGAGTCTAGATAAGGTTTATCAAAAAAATAAACAATCCGGAATCGGACATGGTTTGAGGAACCATCAGGGTGACAAAATGAACCAAAAGCCAAGAGCCAAAATCCAAACAACAACGAGACAGTGAGCCGTTTCTAATTGTTAAAGGGATCCAATCATTAAAAGATTGATTGTTGATGATAAAGAGGTGGCGTAAGGCTTCAGGCCATGGCCCTAAATAAAATCATCATTCCAGCTTCACTAGCAGACATGTAGCCTGTTAACTGTCAGAAACTAAAAGCATATTTTGTAAGGCTGGGCTGATCCTGATTACCGACTTAGAATGCCTTATGTAATTCCTTACCGACGTTTGCAGTATCGGTAGAAATTGGGAACGGTAGATAAAATCCAGATAGATAGGTAATAAACCAAATTGAAGATATTTTCACTTCCCGTCAACCGATTTTGACGTTTGAATACAACATTTTGAAGTTTTTACACCAGCTTTCCAATGGTCCAAACCCCAAGCAGCTGTCTCTTAATGTTTAGAAATTACAACGCAATTTTTTTTTATTTTACTGGGGGATTTGACTCTGCTACCCTGGCAGCCTTTTCCTGGTGGAATGTTATCACTACTTTCAAAGGCCTTTTTGGCCAAACAACAAAACACCGAAGAAAGAGAAGCCCGCACCATTACGTCGACAGTGGAAGTGACGACGGCCCTAGTCAAAAATGAAAATGAAGAAGTTACTTCGTGTTAATTCCATTCACTTTAGTCAAAAAGGTGTGTTTTGAAAATTATAGCCAACCAGCTACTATTTACTACGCATACTTCTTGCAATTTGTTGACATGCAAATTCAGTTCATTAGCACCATTAAATAAACCAAATAAATTACCAGATAACGACAGGCTTAATGGTAACTGTTGCTTTGTTAGTAGCTTCCAAGTAGCTTATAAGTCAGAAGCTTACAAATGCATGCCATACCAAGATATCATTACCGCTTCCTTTTCCATTCGTTGTCACATGGTCTTCACGGAGAAAAGCCGTGGGTTTCGTTTCGGGATACCAGGCCAGTTTCAGTATATATAGAATCTTATTTCATAAAAGCAACTTTAAAAGGAGTCAACTTTCCGGAACTTATAGCATTGAGACCACTACCATACTAAGGTCACTGGAGGAAAAGCACGCAATTTTCTTGGCATTGGCTTGAAAAAATCATCTCTTTTTCCACAACTGCGGAGTTACAACATGCCTGGACTAATCGTAGTCCGAGTAATATTTTTCGCACCGATGTATTAGGCTAAAACCAACACAGCGTATTTTTAACGTGGGTTGTCTTTGAAAATAGTAATGACTAGTCATTCCACAGTTGGCCGCATTTGGTAGCAATTCACAACGATAGCGGATGGACCATGTGGTAATATCATCTTGCACACTCCTTTATATCGCTCCTGTCAATACATCCCTATAATAGGAATTGTTCACCCTTTGTGGCTGCATCCAACAGCAGCAGCGATGCAACAGTTTGACCATCCATCTTGATCCATCATATTTCCGATGCTGTGCCTCATTTAAGGCCACCTATTTGCTTCGATAAAGCCTTCTCCACAAATAAATAAATAAATAAATATTCCAACGAATATCTTCTACTATTGATTGGAAAACGTGAGGCGTCTGCTTTTAGGTGTTGTGACAATTCTTTTAGCTTTAACATATAAATTTCCGATTAATTTCTTAAATATCTTATGTTTAGTTAATTTCCCACTTTGAAGAAATGCCGTGGCCAACGTTACTGATTTACAAACTTAAATCCACAAATAGGGCGTAGAATAAATGTGGACACTTTTAAATGAATTGCATAATTCTTTCAGAAGTTATCGTGGACACAGTCCGACATATGCTTAAGACGGGAAGCTCCTTAAAAAAAAAGAAACAACAATACCAATGCACGCGCCATATTTATTTTCATTGGCTACTTGTTTTTTGTGATGAACCGTGAATGCAACAATGAAGTAGCATCAACTTACCAACTTGTTCTAACCATAAACAATAGTTCATTGCGCGTGTAAGCCATTGTTGCACCAGAACAATTAGGCGATGAGATGCAAACTGCTGCACCTTTGGAAGTGGGTAAAATTTAATGTCCAATACTGTACCTTTACCTAGCACAGCTGGATTACTATTCACTTGGTGAAAATTTGTAAACCAGTCTTTGTTGTTGCAGGAATAATGAATCGCTGCGGTATCAAGTAGCTAGCACGCTTCCGTTTTTGCTGCAACGGTGGCTTCTACGAAGTAAGCATGACCATCATCTTCTCTTCTGCGTCTTCCTTCCCATCCCGGACGGTTGGTAGAATCTGGACAATCACGGGCGAAATGTCCTCCTTTACCACAGGAAAAGCATAGGTTATTCTTCTTCCTATTTGTTTTCTGACGAAATGGACCTTCCTCCATTGGCTCTTCTTCGTCGTCTGTTGCGTTGACCACCCCTATCCCTTTGATCCTCATTTCTGGGTTGTCGGTAGTAACCCATTGGCATAGCGTGTACTTCATCACCAGCATCAAGTCGACTTTAGATAGTGGGGTTCCGACGTTCATATTCGGTCAACAGCCTTTCTTTAATTATTTTGGGTTCAAACTCGTCATCTTCTAAAACGTAAAGATGCTCAACAACAGAATCCCATTCGCTTGGTGACGCACAAATCATTTGGGAGGCTTGCTCTTCTTTTGAAATAGTCTTGCCGGCATCCTCCAAATCGGTGACTGCATTCTGGATTCTAGCTAAATATTTAGAAATGGATTCACCAGTTTGTATTTTCATTAACATAAACTCCTTCCTAAGGTGTCCTATGCGTGCACGAGATTTTGGTTGAAACACAGAACAGAATGTTTCCCAAGCATCTTCGGCGGTTGTGCAAGCTCTAATCAAAATCTTTAAATCGGCATTAATTCCCAATGCGATCGTTGCTAATGCCTGAGATTTCCGGAATCTGTACTGTCGAGTTACACCTGGACGAACTTCTTCCTCTTCTGGTGAGGGGGCAACTTCTAAATTCTTGCTGTCCACAAAACCGTATAAACCGCGCTCTTTCAAAAACATGACCATGTCAAAATACCATGACCTATAATTGGTGTCATTTAACTTTGGGAACCTTAAAGTTAATCCTCTAGACATGTCACCTTCATTCATTTTGAATGTGTTTATTGAAATTAAAGTTTGAATGTAAATTAAAGTATTTCCTAAATACTATCAATAAATGGCAGTAAATACAAGCAGTTCCACATAATTTACATTTGTACTGCCTTTCTCTCATGTGTATGTGTGGATGGGTAGCCTATAGCATGGCACGGAAAATCTACCACATTCACTATGGTTAAATGGTTTTCTCCCGTGTGTCTCTTCCCACTGTGTTGTGTGACTACAATACTATCAAGGGCTTTCCACGTTCAGAACAGTTAAATTGTTTCTCCCTGGAGCGTCTCTGTACAGTGTAGTGTGCCTGCAGTACTTATGTAGGCTTTCCCACATACATAACATTTAAATGGTTTTCTTCCCAGGATATCAGCACAGTTAGTGTTATACACTGAACACTTTAGTAATATTCCACACTCCTAACTCATGACTGGTTTCTCCCCAGTGTGTGTTAATACTAAGCCTCTAGTATACATTAAAGTCTTTACCACACTCCTTACTCTTGAGTGGTCTCACACTGGCTTGGCTTCACAACAACATACCACTCTAGTATCTTACTTTAACTTAACTTTATTCAATAGTCAAGGCGCCCTAGTGGGCATTACATGACTTATAGCTTGTTTTTGTTTTCCTTTTTTTCTTCAACAAGATTACTGAACAAGGATAAATAATTTGAAAGATGAAAAAACCAACAATATATAAATGTAGAACATTTGAACATGCAAAAACAAAATGGTCATAGCCAGGAATCAAAAAGAAATAAATGACCCAGGAGAGTTAATTAATAAATACATTACATGCTTAAGCCATTATAAACAGATTATAACATGTGCACACTGAAACTAATTTACCCATATGATGTTTATATGCTTAAATGCTTGCATAGAATTTGCTGCAGTTCGTTCTGTGCATTTGTATGGGGTTTTTCCAAAAAAAATTCAAGTTCAATGTCTCTCACATGACAAACCACTTTACTAGGAGTCTCACTCGAGTGTCTAAATTGCCCAAAAGCCTTTCTCCATTCTCTGTAGAAAAATATGCTGGATCATGTATGCACTTACACATCCCCGCCTTTTTAACAGTCATAGGTTTTCTCCTCTCCAATTTAGAGTTTTTTAGCTATGTGACTGAGTGTTCTCTTATTATTTATTTTTATCAACAACAGCAATAATTACACAACAGATTCCGTAAAATGTATGAAAAAATGAAAAGATAATTCAGAAACACACAAATACGAAGGTAAGCATAAAACAAATTCACAAAATTCCATTCCCAAAATGGAAAAAACAACACGGCACGTAATTGGCACTAGAAACGTATAGGCAAAATCCCCCACATAGGTGCAAACGGTCCACGAAAACACTTAGAGCACACTAATGTATTCGTCGAGGGCAGTGGCGTGTACACCATTCAGTCAGACTGGCAGGTGCCAGGGGCCCACCTGCATTGGGGGCCCCGGCCCACCCATAAAATGCAAGCAAACTTAAAAGCAAAGTCTTGAAACTATTGCTGAATTGGGTCCTAAGTTAAGCATTTTGCATAATTTTAATGCGGATTTTTTTTTTAATTTCTCAACTTGTGGAGGGGGGGGAATCCCCCAGACCCCCTCTCTGCCACACTATAATTAATGCCCCTCCCCCATCTATCCTGCTGTGCCAGGGGCCCACCCTAGTCTGTACACGCCACTGGTCGAGGGAGGCACTAGTAGGAATGGTGTTCATAATTGAATCGTCATTCCCCCGTTGAACAGCCACCCCGATACGCTGGAGAAGGAAAGCAGTCGACCTCTTCTCTCCGGTGGGCCTGGAAATCCTGCTACCGATGTCATGGATCAGGCCCAGGCCATCCCGACCAAAGGACCCCAGAGTCTCAACAGCCACAGGGCAAAAGAAGTACCGTTTGTCCAAGTAATTGTACTTGGCTTTCTTCTTAGCTTCGGCGGCAGAGGCGGCGCTCAAAGGCTCCACGGAGGTCTGGTTGAGTGTTCTCTTGAACTATTCTATTTGGCATGAATTCGGGCGTGAACTGGACCCATAACCCTGTTGTTTTTTAATGGTTTCAATATCCATCTAATCATGCTAGAGATAGAATAGTTAGAACACAATTATGTAAGGCAACTTCTCACTCTTTGTATGCAAAGATATTTAAATGAGGCTTAGGCTCGGCAATTTCACTAACCAGTTTACTTGTCCGGTATTTGCAACTAAATACATTCAATGCAATTAAACACTTGTTTACTTATCACTACACTTATCTGTTACAGCCCAGATATTTAAAAGTTGCATTTGGTTTGTCCACTAACTATTACAAATCATAAAAGGCTTCATAAGAGGCAGGAGCAGATTCTAACATGACTGCTCTCATCAAAGTCAAGGCAAGAAGTCATATAAGCGGCTCAGTTCTCAAGGCCAGTTTCCCCAGGAAAGTCTAAGGCCAACTGAACATGAAGCACAGCTAGGTGCCTGGAAGGGAGAACCTTGCTTGGTGTCTGGGCATAACCCAAGCATACATAATAATGCGGTCCAACAGCTAAACCCAGTTTAGAAAGGCGTCCCAATCTTCACCAAGCAAAGCCACTAGTCCAAACAGCTCCAACCTAGTTTAGAACATCGTGCCCAACATGGAGGACTTACACAGCTCATCACCAGTCTCGCAATTCGATCCAGTTTAACTTACGAGGAGTGGGTTCCGCCAGCAAGACCCACAACCAAAGCCACTAGTCCAAACAGCTCGACCAGTTCGGAACAGTTTACCGAAAGGACGAGAGTGCGAACCACACGTCTTGCATACTCGGTCCAACAGCCGGTTTCGAAAAGCGTGCCGATCTCCACCAAAGCCATTAGTCTAAACAGCTCGACAAGCTTAGAACGAAACGTCGTGCCTAAAGGCATGGGATCCATCCTCACAATAAGACTGGGGGATCGCCGATGGAACAGCTAACGTTTGCACCAGTCTTGCAACTCAGTCTGAAGGGTCCGGTTTAGAACGGGGATCTGCTGGCACGAAGGCAAGGGGGATCCATCGCTCACCACCAAAGCGTCGCCACCAGTCTAAACACCTCGACCAGCCTAGAACGACGGGACCACAGTGCCCATCAGCTAAGTCTTTAGCCACCGGTCCAATGGCTCCACTCCAGATCAAGATGGAAGATCCAAGCCCGAAGGCGAGGACCCACAATTCATCATCGAAGTATCCATACTAGTCCAACAGCTGCAACCAGCTTTTGAGTAAAGGACCCACACGCCGTCCACATCAACAAGCCAACCAATGCCGAGTTATGCCGTGCTCTCATCCCTCCTGGGCGGGATGGTGATGCGCCGTCCAGATTTGACGGATCTCACGGTTTTGCGCCACTCAGGTTTAGTCACGAGAACTAATCCCTACGACTCGCACGACATTGCCACTTGACCGATAGCGTCACCGATGCACAGCACAAGGCCAACACCAGCAAATAACAACTCCACATCCTAGTCACAGAGACGCCAAAGGAAATTGGGAATTTCTTTCTCGCAACAAGCCCGGTATACTACCTGTAACCTACCCGCCGTACAGCCAGTGCGCCCGAGAGATTCCTAAGTACACGGGACGATCAAAGACTTGACGGAGTTATATAATTGGCAGGCCCCGGGTTTGCTCTTTCACTTAAACAGTCCAAGCCCAGTAACCTACCCGCCGTATAGCTAGTGCCCGAAAGATTCCGAAGAATCACGGGACAATCAAAGACCTGACGGATTACATGATTGGCAGGCCCCGGGCTGGCTTCACTCACGCACTACAAGCCCAGTACACTACCTGTAACCTACCTGCTACATAGCCAGTGTGTCCGAGAGATTCCGAAGAATCACGGGAGGATCAAAAACCTGACGGAGTAACATAAATGGCAGGCCCCGGGCTCACAGTCTTTCACACCCGATTCTCGCACTCGACATCAATGTTCCCCAGATACAGAGCGGCTAAGGCACTCCTTAATCCAAGACACAGAGGCAAGAGGCAACGAGTCAGGATCGTCTTCTTACGCAAAGTTTAGAACACGGCTCAGCATGCAACCCTTACCTTCCCGCCCGCAGCCCGAAGACCGACGGAGTGAGATTATGGTAGGGCTAAGCCAGACCAAACTCTTTCAGCAGCACATCACCAGACTCTTTCGCCCACAGCCAACACATCCTGAATTCTGAAATGACCAGACCCACACGACTCTGGCATATCAGCCAGTAAGGTCACGCTGCTCGTCACCAAGTCTTTGCTGCCGGTCCAACGGCTCAACTCCAGTTCGGAAATGCATACCACTCGCCACCGAAGCGTCGCCACTAGTCCAAATGCTCCGACCAGCTCAGGGACCAATCCAAATCCAAGACACAGAGGCACGAGGCAATCGAGTTAGGATCGTCCACTTACTTTAGCTCGAATACGGCTCAACATGCTACCCATGCGTACCAGTCCATAGCCCGAAGACCGACGGAGCAAGCTTACGGTAGGGCCAAGCCAGACCAAACTCTTTCAGCAGCACATCACCAGTCTCTTTCACCCACAGCCAACACATCCCGGACTCAGAAACGCCCAGCTGTCACTTATTAAGCTCAACCCCGGGCACGGACGCGTGGAACAAGCGAGTTAGGATCGTCCGCATACTCCAGCTTGAACACGACTCAACATGATACCCTTGCGTACCCGTCCATAGCCCGAAGACCGATGGAGGAAGCTTACGGTAGGGCCAAGCCGCTAACGTTCAAGCGATTTCTGCCAGCGCATCACCAGACACGTTCGCCCACAGTCAACGCATCCCAGGAAACAACAAAAAGCAACAACCACTTCGCCCACCACTCAAGAACTCCCAACCCAAGACAGAGACATGCAAAGCAAGCAAGTTAGGATCGTCCACCTACTCGAGCTCAAACATGGTCCGACATGCTACCCTTGCATACCCGTCCATAGCCTGAAGACCAACGGAGCAAGCTTACGGTAGGGCCAAGTCTCTAACAGTTTCAGCAGGCTCACCAGGCTCACAGGCCTGCAGCCAACATCATCTCGAACCAGTTCTGAGTGCAAGAGGGGCAGCTCAGAGACAGTAGACCCTAAAGGGTAACGAGTGCTCACCACCAAGTTTTTGCTACTCACTCCAACGGCTCAACCCAGTCTAGAAAGGAGTCCCAATCTTTACCAAGCCAAGCCACCAGTCCAAACAGCTCCAACCTAGTTTAGAACATTGAGGACTTACACAGCTCATCACCAGTCTCGCAATTCGGTCAAGTTTGACTGAGGAGAGGGGTCTGCCGGCAAGACCCACTACCAAAGCAAACTAGTCCAAACAGCTCGACCAGTTCGGAACAGTATAGCCAAAGGACGAGAATGCTCACCACTCGTCTCGCTTACTCGGTCCAACAGCCAGTTTAGAAAGGCGTACCGATCTCCACCAAAGCCTCTAGTCCAAACAGCTCGACAAGCTTAGAACGAAACGTCGTACCTAAGGCAAGGGATCCATCCTCACAAGAAGACTGGGGGATCGTCGATGGAGCAGCTTACTTTTGCACCAGTCTGGCAACTCGGTCCGAAGGGTCGACTCTGATTTAGAACAGGGATCTGCCGACACGAAGGCAAGGGGGATCCGTCGCTCACCACCAAAGCGTCGCCACCAGTCCAAACTGTTGGTTGTACGCATAGCCTAGCTATAGATGGTTCTTCCCAGCAAAGAATTTATTTATTTTATATTATTCATATCGTTGGTTAATATATCACCTGAGAGTAAATGTATTGTCCCCCAGTTCAGGAAAGAGCGATGGAAAAGCCTGGTCGGCAATTATGCACTATGTTTGCCTGGAGAATGAAACATCCGGCTTATCGAGCGCTTTAGCCTGGTGGGGTTATAACTTCCGGTTTAGGAAGGAGCGAACGCTCACTCGCGTTCTGGGGTCGATGCAGGCAGCATAGGCTGCAAGCTGCAGTCATGTTGTTTAAGCCATGTGGTCAAGCGTGTGTCATTTGTTGTAACTTTTGCAATGTCACTATTAAATAAACAGTTAAACTTTAGTTATTCTTCTGGACCTTCTTTGAAACAAAACAGTAATTTGTAGGACTAGGAATTCGCTGGAGTAGCGTGGACAACTTTTCCTACAGTGGTAGCAGACGTGCGTGGTTTTGTGACACGGACATTTGTGCGACGTGCATATTATTTTGCCGATAGTGTCGTCGTTCATTTCAAGAAGGAGTCTTCCAGAATTACGGTATGGTAACCTAACATTAACATTTTGGTGGGACCATTTAACGAGGGACAAGTTTTGTTCAGTTTTCCGTCGTAGCGAAAACCCCCGTTATAACGAACTCGTGTTAGGCCTATCGTAACGAACGCTAGTCGTCCAGTCGTAGCGTTGGTTTTTGTGCTCGCAGCATTGAACTATTTTACTAACGGTGCTTCAAATAAAACTCGTTATGTTGCGTATTTTGTTAGTAGCAAAACCAAAACTTAAAATTAAATTAAACCAGTGACAAGAAACCACGTGGATTTTGACAACCC
>JAHWFP010026760.1:0-10895 GCA_023313725.1 Lithobius niger
TGCTCTCTCTCTCTCGATCAGAACTAAAGAGAGCCCTGAAAAAGTAGTACACCAAGACCTATTTTACCGAAAATGTAAACCACCAACCCATATGTTGTTAACCTGGTCCTGCTACATGTGTTCAATCTGTTTTTTTTTTTTAAGTAGTGTTTGGCACCATGCGTAATTAGTGTATGATGCAAATAAAAAGAGAAAAGTTCTACAAAGTTCCACAAATTTTAAAGTCTGCCGATTTTCTTTTATATAGATATATAAAAGAAATCTTCACATTGCTTTATCTGCTTTATGTGCGTTTGTTTTCAAATCACCTAGTTCCTCTATCTCTCTACAGGGGCAGCCAATTGCGGATGGTAGCATGTGACATTGTGAACTCGCGGCACAAAACTTTAATCTCGACTAAGGGAACAAAAAATTGAATTTCCTTCCGGCTACAATATTCGTGGTCGTAACCTCTAGGTCCACCCACGAGATTTTGTCCAGTCAGTCTGACTGTCCATTTGGCTGTCCAGCGGCGCAGAGAAGAAAAAAAAATATATATAAAGGAAAAGAGGACATCCCGCAACGACTCCCCTCTTACCAAGATTAACTTAGGGCAAAAAAAAATGGAAGCGCAGCATGGAAAAAGATGGAAGCGCAGCATCTTTTGTGTTGCTAAAATTTACTAGATGATGTGCACAGATGCTGTAAAATTGTCTGCAAATACGTTATGCTTTAAAGTTTTATATTTTTCTTTATCTTTTTTTTTTTCCGTTCTCGAATCGTCCATTAACCAACGTCTACAAAAAAGAGAGTAAGTGCGCTGTAAGATCCGCCAGCCTTTACACTGGATATATAGGACTGTACCGTCTTGTCTTTTGTATTGAACTCATTCATGGTCTTGCCCTGTTGTGAGAAACGGAAGATGTAAAGGTGAATCATACAAAAACCCCATAAGAGTAAAAAGGCCTGTCAAGTTTTTGACATAGAAAGCAGTGATATCAGAGTCAAAATGGCTGCCACCAAGTTCTTCGTCCCAACCCTGATTACTCAATCTCAACTGACACCTCGGTGAGATATAGGCATAGGGCCAAAGTAATGATATAAGTGTAAATATTGATGCCACCAAGTTTTCTACAAGCGTAACAAAAATATGTTTCTCTTATACTAGTATTATACTGGTTATAGTTTCTGAGTATTCATTTTCATGTCGCAAAGTAGAGTTTTTTCGCATCAAGATAGATTTCTAGTTACTTTTATCAGAAGAAAAAAAATTACTCAAGCCAAAAAAAAAAACCCTGAAAGTCTCAGGCGTATTCGATATATTTAGGTAGGTTTCATCAATAGGGTTTAACTGATCCGAAGTCAAAACAGCAAATTAACATGAAGAAACTTTCCTGTAAGGTTTCAGATACCAGTGTTGCTGTACTGTTTAGTCCACGTGAAACCTCACTGCTGTATGGCAATGTTTTATTTGTTTTGTCTTGTTTTCCTTTACAGTGTTTAGATTTGGACACAGTACGTAAGCAAATAATAAGTGGCGTCTACGGAAAGGAGATGAATTGACTTACGAATATTTAAGAATTTAGCTGAAAAAGTAGTTGCGTGTGGCTATATGTATATCGACCACCCGTTAATTCCAAGCCAACTGGCGTTAAAGTGACATATCCTTCCGGTATGTCGTGCAACCCGTTGAAACACAGGTTAGAATTAATATCGCAAAATCACCTCGCACGAAAGAAAAAAACAAGAAAATGACTGTGTTGGCAACATTTACATATGTTTGAACTAATGTCGCATAACTTTGTCCTACAGGAAACCCAACATGGATGCATGTACCTTTAAATCTCACCAATATAAAAAAAAATACAATACACTCCTTAATTCTAAACACAACGAATCAACAATCATTTAGTATTCTTTCTTTGTTTAGGAGTACACACTTTTTAAACGTGAACCCTGGTTTCAATTTTATTTACGTGTCAAATGGTTGAATCCAGCAGTAAGGTTTCATGTGGACTAAAGAGTACAACAACACTGCGTTGCCTGAAACCTTACACGACAGTTTATTCGTTTTCCTTTGCTGTTTTCACTTCGGATCAGTTAAACCATGCCTTAAAGGGGCATTCCTCCCAGCGCCATTTTTCTCGATCCTCCACATCAAGTACGGCCCCAAAGGTCTATTTACTTACCGTTAGTCTTTTCCTTGCTAAAAATCCGTTTTAAAATGTGGCGTTTACGAGATTTTCTGTTGAATATTGGGGAACTATATGTACTGTATCCTGAACGTAGATGATCCTTTGCTCGCCTACAATAACCTTGAAGTTCCATCTGTGTATGCGAATGTACTAATTTTAATCGTTTGCTAATAATTACTGTATGAAATCAATGATCTAAACGACTAATGCGGTAAAAATTAAAATTAATTCCGCCGAAGAAAAATTATAGTATACTATAGTCTAAAAAATTATGAAATATGTTTGTATACTATTCCCAAAGCCAATGAGATAGTAGCTGCGTTCCACGCTGCGAGAAACGCAGCTACTATTTCAGTTGACCTTGGCGATGGTAACATGCACGGAGACGATCCAAGCGTGGCTGTTATAAGGCAGGTGGAATGTGCCTTTAAATATTAAAAGAGTTCGTTTTCGTTTTGTAATTATTTTGGCATACCATGTTGGTCTTCCGTACTCCTTGCAAACGCACTGAATTTCGGTCGATTTGCTCGCTTACTCAGCGCAACTTCTTCTGTTTGAAGTTGGTTTGTCTGCAGCTCTCATTCATCTTCTTTAAGTGGCATTTATCGTATTATTACAGGACGGCAAGCCAAATAGGCAAAGTAAAGGACATTTTAGCTTTAACTTGGGTGAGTGACCTTAAATCAGTATATAAACTAATTTGTAGTAACTATCATATCAAAAACCAAAACAGGTAAAAGGAGCCGCCAAGTTCCGAATAGTTCGGCCCTTCAAAGGAGTGATATCAACACACCAAAACATTTGCCAAGTTAATCGCACCAACTATTATTCGATGCGATTAAGTTGGCGAATGTTTTGGTGTGTTGATATCACTCCTTTGTAGGGCCGAACCATTCGGAACTTGGCGGCCCCTTTTACCAGTTTTGGTTTTTGATATGATATCACTCCTTTTTTGAAATTGTGTATTGACTCAACTCCACTGCCGTGCAGATGTGTAATAAAGTGCCACGTCAACAAGAAATTGATTTTCAACAATTTGCTACTACCTTTTTCCTATAGCCGAACCATTCTCAACTTAGTCACCTCTTTATAGGATTTTGGTTTGGTTTTAATTTAGTTGTAATTTGATTTAAATTTAGTTAGTTTTGGTGTGTTGATATCACTCCTTTGAAGGGCCGAACCACTCTCAACTTGATGGCTTCCTTACCAGTTTTTGGCTTTGTTTATTTTGCTTTGTTTTTACGCTTGGTTTAATTTTCGTGAATTGGACGTGAATACAATTTCTTTGCAACGTTGTTTAGATTTATCGTGATATACTAGTGTGTGTCTAGGCACGTACGTCAGTATACACGTTCCATTGTCCGAACTTTGGCGGTCCGATGAGACACGAAAAAAAAAAAAAAAAAAAGGGTCAAAGGATTTTAGCGAGCGTTAACCGCACCCGGTCATCTGCCCGACGAAGCCCTAAGGCCCTATGTCTGCAACACCCGGAATGGATTCTCAGGAGGTCACCCACCCAAGTACCAATCGGGGCCAATGCTGCTTAACTTCGGTGATCTGACGAGAACCGGTGTTTCCAGCACTGCAAGGCCGCAGGCCCGATGAGACACGATGCCGACAATACTAACAATGGTTATAACAATATTTTCGTATTTACTCGCCCTCCCACGCCATGCCCGTTACGCCCCTAGGCTCCAAACCATAAAAGATACGCAGTTCGTATTGTACTAAACCCATTCGTCCAGTTTCATAGCTGGGAGCCTTCCCGTTATCTCGGAATCGATGAATAATCACCCTATGGGATTTAACATGGGGATGAGCGGAGTTAGCTTAGGTAGTAACTAGTAGTAGTACATTTACAACGTTATTGAGGGTCAGATTTTGCATTGAAAGCAGCTTAGCTGGCATTCCTACACGAGTTAATTTTTGTCAGGTGGGTCATTGCTCTCTATTTCAACACAATTTAAGCTTTTGTACCGCATTATTATTTTCCCCCATGTACTTGAAATGTACCCAACTCTGCTTCAAGATATAAGACAACTGACGCTATGGCGTCGTGCTACAATGGTTTACAACCTCGACAATTGAATTGATGTGATGTTTGTTGTGATGTTTGTTGCCTAAGTTGGCACGACAGTGTCTAGATTGCTTCCACTTCACGTTTCCCTAAAGTACGAGTGAATTGCTGCCGCCTTTAATAATCGCAGTTGCGTAAGACCTCAATGCTTTATTCACTGCGGTTGTTCACTACGTTTATTCGACTTTTGGTTGTTGTTTGCACTTCATCCTTACAGCGACGTCAGTTTTCCAAGTTCAACATTTCTGTTCAGCTGCAGGGTGCTGCCTGCTTTCAACACCTTCGATGGCCGAGTTCAGAGGTCCATTAATACTTTCAGCTTCGGCAGATAACATCTTCGATTCCATTCGATTCGCAGCCATTCTCAGTGGACCTCTCTGGCTTTCGTTGTAGCGAGGTCAACGAACTGGCAATGCCAGTCCGTCCCGCCCTTTCTCTATTTGTCGATTACTTCCTGGACGTCAAGAGCAATTTCCGGAAGAGCTGATGGAACGCGCGCGCGCGCGTGGTCGCGAGCCCTCGAGTCACGGGAGTATGTGAAGAGGGTGGTGGGAGTTGGTCGTGGGGCCGCCGCCCCCCGCCTGGACCACGGGAGGGGGGACTGATGTCTTTTGATGAAATGCGCTTTTGGATTTGGAAGGCCCTGAATGCTAACAAACAGACCTTAAAAGAATTCGAAATTTGGATGGAAACTCGCAAGTAAAGAGTTTAGTTTTCTCTTTTTCTTTTTGTTTGGCTTTTAGAACCGAGATAAAAGTTTAGAATAGGAGAAAAAGTAACCTGAACTGGTCGGTGATAAGAGTACGGGTAAGAGTACTGGGTAGAAGATAAAGCTAAAGGAATCGTACTATTAGTTAAAACCCCAACCACACACCAGCGATGCTTCGTGGTGGATAGTTGGTTACTGAAGGACTGAAGTTGTTAAAGCAAATAAACATGCAGGGGACTCGACTACCGAGTTGCAAGCGGTTTTCTGTACACTTCCACCGCTTCTGCCACTTTTGGGCCACTTCCGCTTCATACTTCCGGTCTTGGTTTTATTATTAAATTTAACTAATTTTTGGACACGGAATCTAAGTTTGTCTCTATCTGGTACCGTTCCATAGATGATGGGCTTCCCTTGTCGGCCACTTCCGGCAACTTATAGGCCACTTCCGTTTCAGACTTCCGGTTGGTTTTTTTTTTATTAATTTTGACTAATTTTTGGACGCTGAAACTACTAATGGTGAAAACAGTTTGTCTCTATCTGCTGGTACCGTTCCGCATAGATGATGGACTTTCCTTGTCGGCAGCTTCCGGCAACTTGCTGGCCACTTCCGCTTAATACTTCCTGATTTTGTTGATTCCTTTTGACTAATTTTTAGATGCTGAATCTAATGGCGAAAACAGTTTGTCTCTATCTGGTATCGTTCTGGAGTTGAAAAAGGCGACTTTTTGCTGTACAGAAGACTAAAAATAAACAAAAACTTAGGTATTTGATAGACAACAAAATATTATATGGTTGATCAAGGAATGTGCTGGGGGTCACGAGTTGTTTGCGCCAAATGAGTGTTCCGGTTAGCATCTAGTGGGTCAAACCGGAAATAGGGACAATATTCACACCGCGACTAATAACAGATCATAAAATTTAGAGATGCCTAAAGATCATTAATTTTTCCTGCAGGTTTATATTATGTTATAATTTTACCGACATGCACTGTTGAAACCACAGGTATCAATTAGCACATATATGTTGTAGCGGTGATATACCGTTTCGCAGAATCCCATTTCATTGAGATGACTTGACTGGGATTCAAATCAACGAACTCCGTATCACAACTCAGATGCTCCTGCCAAAGAGCCGCCACAGAGCAATAACCACCAAACAAAATTCTACAACCATGGTAAATGCAAGAAGTGTTTAGCTCACTTCCAATGAATAATGTGTCGAGGTCAGTGGTCAGTGCGTTGCGGCTTTCAAGATGGCGGATTGATAGTCCGTCAATCATCAATCACCAGTTTATGGCGTTTTAATACATAACTTTTGTATTGACCAACACGGAACTTGTAGGTTTATTTATTCTCATTATACATCAATGCATTGTGTTTTTATCGTCTTGCTATCAGGAGCAAGCTTTATTTGTCAGAAACATAAGTTCATAATAACGTTTACATAGAAAGTGTAAAATTATGTTACATCGTAAACACAGTAAATTAAAAACAGTAAATTGAGAAGTGTAAACTTGAAATTTTGTAATTTCAACTGATTGTGTTGTAGCTTGATGTTCACTCAAGTTTCTAGAAACTTTCAGCATACTAGTTTCAAGCGAATAAACCATTATTACATGTGTTTTTTTCCGTTTAAATAACTTTAAAATTAACAAAATGCCTCATATGTAAGTGATGCTACTAAATCGTACGGCAGGCTAAGTTGAGAGATGAGAGTTCAGGCATTCAGGTAAAAGACCCAAAGACTAATTTTTGAGTTACATTTACCTCATTGTAGCTCTTGACATTGACAATTTGTCAACAACGACAATCCGAAAGTTTTACGTAAACGCTCCAAAAATCGAACTTTGTCTCTCTTCAGAAAACTGCTGTCAACTCTCAAGTCGGCCCGTTGTATAATGTAGGCACTGCAAGGCAGCCGACTTCATCCCAAAAGGGGCAGCTTCGTACCGAGCGCTTGGTCTCGGGCCGTCGGCCATGAGAAATGGACGCAGCTGGTGCTGTACAAGCAGCGGG
Source organism: Lithobius niger (assembly GCA_023313725.1). Taxonomy (NCBI): domain Eukaryota; kingdom Metazoa; phylum Arthropoda; class Chilopoda; order Lithobiomorpha; family Lithobiidae; genus Lithobius; species Lithobius niger. Next base: position 6,976 of record JAHWFP010026760.1, read on the forward strand.
AATGAGATGTCACGTGACAGGCCCCTCGTGGCGCGCGCGGCAGGACAGATGCAACAATGGCGGCGAGCGAGCGGACACGCGTGCTGCGCGATCATGGCTCCACCACTGTCCCTGCTTAATCAGGGCTAGTCGGGGGAGACGCAGCTCTGATCCACGGTTGGACTCATCAATGTTCCATCAGCCCACAGCATGTGCCGGCTTCCTCGAGCACTTTTGTTTCCCCCCTGCTGGGTGACTGGGTACTGGCTAGCTGAAAACCCCCTTTGCTGACTTTCAACCCTACGGCTTTTGTTTTCCTAGTACGTTATGATTCTTTCCGGCAAATTTGTCTGAGGACTGGAAAAAAAAAGAACCCTCCCCTCTTTCCCCTGTACCCTACCAGCGTCCGTTCCCCCCCCCCGCCTCCATCTTTCGAATGGTCACGGCTGTTAGCTGTGATAAAGATGGTAGTAAGTCGGCAGTGCACCCCTTCGATAACGATTTGCAATAATAGCAAAAGGAGAGATTAGAAGACGATAACCGAAAGGTGAACACTGAAAGATCTCGAAATTGTAGTCACTTGGCACACTGTTAACGGCTTGTCCTCTGCCGCGGAATGGATCGAGAAACGGTTGGGAGAGCGGTTAGCATAACCAGTACAAGCACGTAAAGGAGCTTAGCTATCTCCCCTCCCCGCCCCCCTCCCTGCATTATTACTAGACTGTTTAGGTCATTCGTGATACAACCTAAACCATGCGCAATGGCTGTTTGCCGTGACGTCACCATGAGTTAGCCAATGACGAACGACAACAATGGCTGTTTGGCCGTCTGATTGGACTAGCCCAGTCACGTGATATGCAAACAGCCATGGCGCGTGGTATAAGCAGTTTAAACCAACGTAAAGCTTCAGCAACAGACAATACTCATTTGGCAAGGGTTTTTAATCGTGTGTGGGCGGAAATATTAGTGGTATACACATGGATGGCAGCAGTTACCCAGTTTTGCTTCGTCGTCGAATAGTTCAACTTGTCCTGTTGACTAAAGTGCCACTGTACAATCTGGAAAATTCAACCGACTTACATTCAAACATCACGCTATACAACCGCTTGGCCATAGCGACCCGCCTTGTTACTATAATTAAGAGTAATATGGTTTGGGTAATGTTACCCTTCTATCATTATGTTCCAAGTGTAGATTTCCAATCTTTTATTCCAAAAAGCTCCAATTTCATTTTTCCGCCCAGGAAGTCCACATTTAAGTCAAAAGTGGGCGCAAATATGTTACCTTATTGTGTGCGCGGTGTGTCTTGAGTCCTGCAAGTATTTTGTGAGCGACTACGTCTTCCTGGAGGGGGTGGCTTTAAGCGATGGCCGCCATTGTTTTTGTAACCATCTTGGATATCAACAAGGCACTCTGCTACTGAAAACGTACAATCGATTATCTGTGTTCGTTCTGCGGAGAACTCAAGATAGGCCACGGACACTATAGCACGTTGTCATAAATTTCCGTAAAGTTACGGTACACAGAACTGGCAATTTCTTTCCAGCATTTTGAACCGTAAACTTAGACGATGCATTTTACCGCCAAACGATCACATATGCGAACACGTGGGCGTAGTGAGCAAAGCCAATGTTAATTTTGGACTCCACTTTTCGATTACAATTTCCGACTACACTTTTTCGATTACAATTTTCGACTACAATTTTCCATGCACTTTTCCCCTATAATTTTCCCAATTTTCGATTACAATTTTTGACTACACTTTTCGACTACAATTTTCGACTACAATTTTCCATACATTTTTCGACCACAATTTTCGACTATACTTTTCGACTACAATTTTCTTTCATCTAGGCCTACTCTTTACGGTACAAAGTTCGCTGGAAACAAATTACGAGTTTTACGACGGAAATAGTTACCAAGGCATTTATTTAACTTGTTTCTTTATTAACAGATATAAATCCTTCGACACGGAATAAATTTCTTCGTATTATTCACACTCTATAATTACCATATTTTCTTATTTCAACTGTAAAACCCATTTTAGGCTCATTAAATCATTCTAAAAGCGTAGTAAAAGTTAGGAAATTTCCCGGTTTTTTTTCCGGTATCAAATGCAGTAAAGACGTGAAAAGCTCAGCCTCAACTTTACGAACACTCACACAACGGGATAGGTACATTCTGAACTCACTGTGCACTTACCAACTCAGCCTTTACACGAATTGTGCACCGCACAATACACATTTTGTGCACTTTACGAGTCAAAAGTACGCATAATGAGTATTGCCAGTAAGGCTTATGGAGGCTGAGGTGGTGTAGTGTGCTTTAAGTACACTCTGCATCAGTAGTGTGCAGGGCAGGGGCAACTTTTAGTAAAAGGGCACGCTGAGGATTTTTTTTCTGGGATCTTTTTTGCCGCTCGTCAGTCTTTCTTTTAACCTTTTAAAGTGAGTCACTCTTTTTTTTTACCCTCTTACGCCCCTTTCTGGGCCTTTCCTGGCCTTCTATTTGCCCTTTTTAGGCCTTGAGCCCCTTTCTCTGGCTGCAACACCAGCATTTATCGGTTCAGAAAACCAAAATAGAGCATTTTTTTTGTTTACAAAATGGGCAAAAGTGCATTTTTTCCGAAAAGGGAAGGGGTCCCCTCTCTGTGGACGCCACTGCAGTGTGCACATCTTCAGTCTAACCAATTATTGATTTGTAGGTAAGCCGTACACCGCTCAGTTTCCAGTATATTATGTTGGCATAGTTACCCGGTAATGTGGTAATACTCGTTGATGCATAATCAGTTAAGTTTGGCCAAGTACAGGAATATTGCCATTAGTTAGCGAGCCCTTTAGTTTACCTCCCTACCCTACTCCCCTACCCCCCCCCCCCCCCCCGAGCCATGGGGCTGGTAAACAAGCAACCTTTCAAGTGTTTTCTCAACAGAACCACGTGGGGTCCTTCTTTTTTATCTCCTCCACCCCCGCAATTAGTGGGTTACCAAATTACGGCATCGGCTGCCAAGAGCGACGGGCAGCAAGGCCAAGGGGTCGTGGAACCAGCCCTACTCCCCTTGGCGGTCCACAGTAATGACTCTCGGCGACCTCTCCACTAGTGTCGCTTTTGTCGTTGCGTTGTGCGTTGCGTCATTGCCGTCTCTGGCGACTTCTCCCCCACCCCCACCCCACGTCCCAACTTCCCCCATATCCTTTTTCATGCTGCCTAAGTGCCTAATAAGATAAGGGGGAAAGACGTAAAGGTCATGGGGAGGGCTCTACAATTGGCATTAAGGAACATTTTAATCTCCAAAATACATTTTTCAGAACTTTATGGGGACTGCAGGTTGTATTATTGTCGCTTAACAATCGACTGCAAATGTTTGAGGTTAATAATCAACCTCAAACCTCGGTGACTGTCAGTTAAGCTAGAGTGATTAGGACTGGGACGGAAAACTTGGTGGCAGCCATTTCGGCTCTGATATCACTACTTTCTATGGCGAAAACTTAATGTTTTTTTTTGTATGATTGCACATAATCACAACAGTCAATGATCACTGACATTAAAGAGAACCAGTGCTTCCTTCATTTATGATGTTGCAAGGTATACACAGGTATAGAGGGAACGCGGGTTGTCAAACTGTGGTTAAAATCATACACGGCGATGGCCGTGTATACTGTACAGGGTGTAACAAAAGGTTGTGTCCATACTCGGGTGACTAATTCCTTGCATCAAACTAACAACATAATTCCTATAAACATTTGGCCAAAAACGTTTTATTCTTTGGTTATAGCATGAATTAATAGCCAAAATCTCAACTTCTTTCCCCCCACCCACCCACTCCCACTGTCTGGCGAATGCAAACACAAAGCAGAATAGGAAGGTAGTGAACGAAGATAATGAAAAAACTGTTTAAAGAGTCAAAGTCAGACTAACGGAAAAATATCTCTTGCCCAAAC
>JAHWFP010026772.1:16877-44965 GCA_023313725.1 Lithobius niger
AGGAGGGAGGGGGGGGGAGGGGCTGGCTAATCCGGCTCTGCCTTACGCAGAACTCTTGTCTTTTCTTTTACCAGGGGCAGCATAAATATACGGACATGCGTGGCATTTATTTTGGTGTAACGAATTTCTACGTGTTGAAATCGTCGTACGTAAATTTACCCATTAAAATTGCTTACGTTTTTTAAGTAACTTTATTACTGCTTCTTTTTTTTTACTTATTTATTATTTACTGTTTTTTTTTGTCTAATACTTTATGACTTTATAATATGGTATATTTGATATGACGTATTCAATTATATTTTTTTCGAAAACTGACTACCTGATATTGTAAAATAAAAAAAATAAACATGGAATTGTTTACGAATATAGTACGAAGTGTGATGTAATTGAATCATGATTGATTTTAAGAGGTGAACGTTAAGGCTGCAAGACTAATAATTAGTAATAAATAATTAATACCAAACGGTTCCAATAGTCTTGGTACACATTATCACGGAATAGACCAAACGCTCCCCAAATGCGAGGTTCACGGCAAGCTGGTGCCATCTGTTATGAGAACGCTCAACGGGTCCCACGCGGCAGCCAAGGGGCCCCAAACGGCAGGGCCTCAAGAGGCAAGTGGGAGCAATACCTACTTGTACTTTGTGTGAGCTCGGGATCAATAATGATCTAGTGTTTAGAGTACTATGTAGCAATGTTGCGGTTTTTAGATAACGTACGGAACGGAACGGTAGAGCCGGTTTCTTTGAGATATGCTGAATGCACTAAACGGTCTCATTCCCTTGAATTGAGCAGGTATAAGGATTTAGAGCAGATTCATTCTGGAGGTGTCAATTCCTTGGATATCGAATTGATTGAAGGGCGGTAGTAAGTATTTCGAATGCCTTTGTGATGTTTTTTTTTTTCGGAACATGGGAAGAATAAGTGTCTCTCGTCCGATTTTAATAATTTTTTTTTTAATGAACTAAGAATTACATGCTGAATAACTTTTTCCTCTTCCATTTTTGGGGCAAAGGCACCGTTTGGGCATGATGAAGGGTCAAAGTTAGCACTTCGGGAGTTTGGCGTGACGTCGTCCACGTTGCCGGCACGCTAGCTGACGCCACGCAGGGAAGCACGAATTAACTGCCCCACTATGAAACAACAAACCCCAACCAGTTCCTTACAAGTGAAACGCCAAACAGAAGCCGGGGAACCACTTCCACAGCGGCTCCAAGCTCGTCCACCATCGATCTGTATATGTGGAAGGTTGTACTATCGCCATTGGTGTAAAAGGTAAATCAAGGTCGCCGTTCACGAAAATGATGTCAGTTTTTTTCCAAATTACGAGCCTCGCTCGCGCTGTCGCGCTCGCTGCGGCTAACTACATAACATCAGAAAACGCAACCAAAAACTTAGCCGGAAAACTTCACGCGCCGGAATCTAGATAGGTCGGCCATCTTGCTTGGAGCTTCTGCGGTAGTAGACCCGAAGCCGGTACCTATAACCTAACCTAACCGACAATAACAACAAAACCACACGCAACTGACAACAACCCGCCTATCTGAACTGTTTACGAAAAAATAATATATACGCTATCCGAGACACAAACGAACGCGGTGAGGCTAGAACGCAAAGAGTCCGATTTTGATTAATTTCTGTAGACCAAACTAAGCCTTTGCCCCAAAAATGGTATGGGAAAATGTTGTTCAGCTGATCATTTTACGTAATTCTAGCGAAACATGAAATTGATCGGTGAGGAGACACCTATTCTTCCCATAAGCCTTTTTTTCTTTACCCAGTATGTGTAATCCGTTTTTTTTTTTAATAAATAATTGTAGTGGCTTCTTGTTAATTGCTATGTATAGCAGGTCATATTTTGAAGCTGTATTTTGTTCTTGCAGTATGTTGTCCGGTGGCTCAGATGGGGTAATTGTTGTTCACGATTTAGACAATTTGACTGGCAAACCAGAATACACGTGTAAAGTAGTGAACAAAATTGATCGGTAAGTATAAGTAATGATGACAACAGCGACACTAAACAATTTGGGCCTGTAGGTAGACGTAATTACGTAGTTAAATGCTTGGAGCTAGTCCCATACACGACCACCGTGCCACCTTGGACTAACTACTCTCTTTGCGATAGACGAGCCACCACCACTGTCGCCACACAAAGCCCGTGTGCCCGATACTGTTAGGAGACTAGCAATGTGACCTTGCGTCATGGGAGATCGAAACTATTTCCGAAAGTTATCCCCGGATTTCCCGTTTAACTCGCGTGACACAAGTGAGGTGGTCTAAGGTGACTTCGAGGTGGCACTGTGATTGCAGCTGCAGAAGGTCGGAACACACTCGAGCTTACAGGCAGCCGTACGTGACTCGTCCATCTCAAAGAGAGTAGTTAGTCCAAGGTGCCACCACCTATCCTCAATAAAAAAACGTTCTTTTGTTGAGAGGCTGTGTCCTAGGGGAGGTCATTGTTGTAGTGATGATCACGTTCACACTGCGGCTAGACCCCTATGCTGCCGCTGATAGCTGAAGCCGCCGCCGAAAATACGTCGGCCGCATATTCGCCGCATTTTTGTTCGGCTAGCCATTAACCAGCCGCCGCCAAAAAATATGCTGGTCAGCTGTACTATAATTTTTATTTGGGTAAATTTTACACTCAGTTCATATTTATGTGGTGAGCAGGGTGAATAGTATCTTGAATCTTCTAAATCCGAATCTGTAGTAAAAACTTGGCAGTCGCCATCCACAAAATCGTGCAAGTGATTACACGGGACAGAACCGAATGTCCCCTCCCACTTATTTTTGAGGTCGGAGTAAATGAACGTCTCTCTCCTGCAGCTTGATCTGGTCATGTGAATATAACTACGTGCTAGCAGAGTGCACAAGTCTACAGTACATCCACGCTGTAGAAATGGGAACCAGGAGTATCCCCTGCATAATTCTGCACAACCACTTTAATGATTTTAACAATTTAAGATCGTGAGAAGAGGACTAACGCTATGCCAGAAAAGAAACAACCAAAAACAGCTTTCAGCTTTAAGCTAGGTACATGTCAAAAAATGTGGTCAGTTAAATAAAATAAAATGCCTGGTTGCCTGGTGATTCAATTTGCAACCTCGCCCGTAAACCAAACAATTTTTTTTGCATGGCCTAAAGCCTTTTTCTACTATTAATCTTGCAATAGATCAGAAACCATCCTTCTATTAAACTTTAATTTTATTTTGAACAGCAAACTCTGTCTTCCCCCCCCCCCTCCTTCAATAGTTGCGATACATAATATCGTAGTTTTAATGTATAGGCCTATTCACGTTGTGAGTTCAAAACTCAGTTCCTAAGGCCTCCCAGTCCACAAAAGTCGGCAATTCCCTTTGCTCTCCTTACTGCCAATATTCCCTTCCAACCAGATTACAGTATTCAATTTCCCCACCACTCAGAGCTCAAAGCTACCCTGCCCGTCCGCGCTGCCATGCCCACTTCCGGTATTGGCAGCCTGGCCGGTCTGAGTTAGTTTCTCCTCCTCCAGAGGTCCCTCTACCCCACTCCACCCTCCCCCCGGGCCGCTCTCCTACAGGTTCGCGTTTTCCCTCTCCCTGGCTGCCAAGCAGCTGGTATAAAACTCAGCTCCAGAGGGAAATCGTTAGCATTGTTCACTGATGTCAAAGGCTAGAGGTTGCTACGCCGGTCGGAGTGGAGATGTCCCCCAGGGTCCGAATGTTGCCATGCCGGGCAAGGTAACAGTTCGTTGGTAACTAGTTTAATTTGTTGTAAGTATTCTTTTGGATTTCAATTCTAAATTTATAGTTCTTAAAACTTAAACTTAACTTCTAACTTTGAGAATGATTATGGATAGTTAACCGCCATCGGCATTTCTGCCTAGAATGTCCATAACTTAAGGGTTTAAGGTCCCCTTCCTAAAAACCGGCTTTTATTTCTTATTTATGTTGAACACAGGTTCTTCTAAATAATCAAAATGGTTTAATCGTAGAGCTTAGAAGTCTTTTGGGTTGTGTACCAGGTTTACCATTGAGGTAGTTTGATCTTTAGCTTTTGAAACATAACTTAGACTATTTTACAAATGTAAGGTGCGTTATGTAACTTAGAGAGTCCGGTGACTCAAACAACTTTTCTAATCGAAATTTTATTGTAGTGTATGAACTTTTAATTCGTTCATTTTGCCGATTTTATTGTAAATCATCGTGTGCTTTAATTTAAAGCTTTCAAAGATTAATTTTGTAACCTATAGTGTTCCAAATGTAGTGCAAAGTTAAACATGTTCCATTAAAAAAACCAAGTGTTGTTTTAAACGACAGTCTGACTTTGTGTAGATTAATTGTATGAGTAAATAATCAAAAATCATTTTTATTTAACTCCAAGCCTGCAATTAAACACCCATCGTGGTGGCAGTGAACCATTAGATAGTTAGTACTATAAAAACTTTAGATTGGACATGGGCGCTCCCCTCCTAACCATGCAGTAGACACTGCAGTGCTGTATTCTCTTTAAAAGTAAAAACAGACACCCTGAGTACTACCTAAGACTTCGCCAGAACACCAGATGTCGGTGCCTATCTGAAAAGCACCTAATGAGACAGGTAGCGCCGCTACAACACCTGTCCACTTTCATAAATGTTAAGACAAATGTTGCATGATGCAAAATATGTCGTCTTTTTAGGATTCTTTTTGCAACCAGGTTTGCGTGAACAGTAACTTTGCCTGATCAAATTTTTGACATCATGAGCAGTTTTCAGAAGCATTTCCGCATATTTGAAGGTCAAAAACTCAAGTAACTGCAATGAAAAGAGGTCTATCCGAAGTGTAATTTAATCATCTTTCATATAGGCACTAGTCTCATCTTTCTTTGTAGGTGCTTTAGTTCAAGAGGAATAGCCATACATGCATGAACATGATTCGTATTTAACCATTAGTTGCATAAATTAACTTCTGATCGTTTTTTTTAAGGACCATATGATAGTTGGGTCGATCGTGGGATTTGAACCACCATTCGCTTGGTTTGGAGGCGGGGATGCTGACCACTGGGCTGTGGCTGCTCGCTTTGCACGGGGTCTCCGGGGCCCCGTCACAAAGCTTGCACCGCGAGTTGGGACTTAGTTTTTTCACGTTTAGTCAACTGTTACCTGCAGGCAACAGCATGCAACTTGGGGTTAAGGATGTAGATTACGTATTTAAAAGGTAACTCAAGTTTGCTGAAAACTAAAAAATGAGTTTAATTTTAACGTTGCATTTAATTCTGTCATTTGAATTTGTTTCCTTTACCAATATAACCTGTAATTCGGAGCATATTTCATTGTTGTGTTAAAAATTGTGTTTGCATAGTTAAAACTTAATGTGGCATAAAACTAAAACCTGCATACATATTAAACGCTTTAGCTTATGCCGGGAAAAAAAATAAGTTTGGTTCTCGGGCATTTCGAAGGTCGAAAAAGGACCAGGCCACCCGGCTTTTTATTTTATTATTTATTTTCAAAATGCTAAGAAAATGCTCCACATTTTTCTTTAACCTTTTAAGCAATATGAATGTATATATACGTCCAAAAAAAAATCATCCCAAACACTGCAACGACGTATATATACGTCGAAGCTTTGAAGGTAAACTATGGGTCGAAAAACGCAATTTTCCGCCAAAATATCGAAATGCGAAACGCTGAAATTCCTGACATGATGTGCATCGATTTCTGTAAAAAAAAAAAAAAAACACGTAGTTACCAATATCTACAATTTTATTAAAAGCACTTTAGTTGAGTGTAGACTCACTAAAAACTGCAAAAATGCCTTTCTCATTCTTTTTTCCTAAGTTAAAAAGCAGAAAATTGGTCATTTTTGATCAGTGGTAGCGGTCGAAATATTTGACTGGGCGCTGCCATCTTGTATTAGTTGGAAAGCTGAAATTCCCCTGAATCTAGGCCTCTCAACATATGTTCTCGATAGCCATTTGGCATTGGCCAATCAGGCGAATTGTTGTAGGCCGTTTCTGGCCGTTTCAATCTAACTTTCCAAAGCATTTGAAAATCGCGTTCCATTATTGGCTGGTTGGCACCACGTGACCGATTTTGCATGCTCTCATTGGCTGATGCGCGATTTCAACAGAGACGCCGCCGATTGCTTCGAATTTCACGTGAGCGCTTGACAAGTGTTTTAGTTCGTCATTGCAAATCACAAGAAAGATGCTGTTTCACAGCATTAAAAAATTAAATCAGCAGTCATGATGCAAAACTAAAATGGAAAAGGAGCCTATAAACCTTCACACTATTGCTTATCAGGTGGGAGCAACGATTTTTAGCCTAACCAGAGCCCCCTAAGAAACTGGCCTAACTAACGCCGACTTTCGGACGCGTTTTTGTCAACCGGAGATTTTCGATTTTCATTACCGCCTGTAATTTAAAAAAACAACAACGGTTCTCCGAAAACATTAAAGCCATTTGTCCGCTTTTTTTCCGTGCATTTTAATGAATATTTGTTGCGAGCGTGTGTTTGAAATAATTGTGTCCAATAATTTTCGCAAGAATAAATATTTCGTTAGTGCCTCACTCCACGGGTAACGACGTAAGACGAATGAAATAAAAAGCGATTGACCCGCATGATTTTTGGGGACCCGCCCGCGCCCGAGAACCGAACAATTTTTTTTTCCCGGCCTTAAACAAATTGCATATTTTATCTTATTTTAGTGTAGAAATTTTCAAAATTTGTGTAGGCTGAGCCGTTAGACGCCGAAATTGTCTCAAACCGATAGCGGCAAAAAAAAATAATCGGTTAAGATCCAGCTAACCGAAAATTGACTGAATATTTTTATTAGCCAGTCGAATAACTTAAAATTGAACGGCTGAGGGGGTCTAATTGTGGCACACTGATATTTCAATGACTCTGACATTGTTAAAGTGGCACTATCACCGATTGAAAACCATATGAAAATACGGTGGTGCCATCTAGCTCAGTGATATTGTTAACCTTTATGAAGGTTTTACTTACTGGGCCTTCATTCCCGTCAACAACGACAAAACTCACCGGATAGCTTCTTAACTCGGGATTTATTCCAATGACGAACAAACTTCTTGTGAAACACAGAATTACATTGATCACGAACACTTTGCCTGATAAACTTGATGCGACTCGCTCCCGCGCGACCTTCCACAACTCGAGCACATGCCAGACTGTTTGGAGGCAAAAGCAAGTGCGCGCACACAACAACGAGCAAAGGTGTGCACTCAAGAGTGAACATGGTGGCGGGGGAACAAGTCACCATTATAAACCCCCCCCCAACAAAAAAATTGGCCTCCGGACAATTTTAATTTAACATGGAGTACAATGTCAGATTCAACTGAACAAAACACTGAAATGCCATCCATAAAAGCTGTATACGAACCGACAAACCAAACAGTTACATTAACGATGAGTCGTCTACACCTGGTAGCCCACAGTCCCCAAAAAATGTATGGAACCCACACTATACCGGGTCTTAAGGATCAAAATCAAACATCAGGCTTTGGGGTTAGCCCCGTGGTCCACGAATCGATAAATTACATAACATATACCGGGTTTTCTGGTGAACCAAGCACACCAAGCGAACATGAGAGCATGCACACAACTAATGCATACAAAAACTCTACCCTGGCTAGCCTGGAGCCGCAACGTTTCAACAGTGCAACTTAGCTAAGGAATCTACTAGCTAGAGGTGCCTTTAGGATCGCAAAAGGTTAAATGAAATACTTATACGTGTACAGGAATAACACACACAACTAGCCTATAGCAGTTCCTAACAGAACCAACTTTATCGTGGTCAACAAAATTACATCGCAAAACAACAAACGCAATGTAAATGAATGAGCACTGAAAGTTATGACTAGCCTACAACAGCACTTACAAACTCTTGCAGCCAAAATACAAAACTTAGCTGTAACTTTCGCTTTAGCTTTCAACATATTTGGTAATTGCTTACAGCCAAGTTACTTGAACCACACCATCCGATCTGCTACCTGCAGCATACTTCTCAAATTATGATGTGAGTGGACTCGTGCGACACACTTTTTTGTACCGCCCTGGTAACAACATGTTATGTGCAGGCTCAACGGATATACATAAATCCCACGATACCGAAGAATGCCTGCAGCAACGGCAAAGGACCAGACAATCAACACCTTTGTAACCCAATTACATAATGTGCCATGCCTATTGTCCCTACATTATACTATTCCTGTAAACTCAAAATTGTCGTGAGCAACAACAAAAAATTAAATCGAGGCTGAAGCGAACTCAGCACCGTCAAGCTAGGAGTGCAGCTGATCACACGTACTATCAACCTTAAACAATCGCGGTGAAACATCAGATATGCCTAGTCTAAAAATCTTAATCTAAAACTTAGACATACACAAACTCAATCTTAACTGTCAAGCTGAGAGTGAAGCTGACATACCTCTCACAAACATGAAACAAACCTAGGGAAATATACTAGCGTACCTAGAAAAAAAAATGTTAACCTTATACTAAGGCACAGAGTTATAGTAACGATTACAACAAAAGACCTGGGCAACAACCAACTGACCCAAGCTTAATCCTCGGCAGGGTTAACTCGAATTCAAACAGATCTAGAGGAAAAAAAAACCGTAACTCTCGTCGTGAGTGCTACAAAGTGCTCGCTTAGCACCCTGCATTAAATTCGGGTTCGACACGGTGATTAAAGGGATATACCTCCCAGCGCCATTTTTATCGATCCTCCACATCAAGTACGGTCCCAAAGGTCTATTTACTTACCGTTAGTCTTTCCCTTGTTAAAAAACCGTTTTAAACTGTGGTGTCTAGGAGATTTTCTGTTGAATATTGTTAACTATAAGAACGACCCGTCACTAAATGATGCAATGCGCGTGTACAATAATCATGACTTTCATCTCTGTGTTTACATCTACTAATTTTCTAATAATTACCATGAGATCTACAATCTAATAGACTAATGCGGTAAAAATTAAAATTAATTATTCCAATAGATCGCCGAAGCAAGATTATAAGACACTAGTCTAGAAAATTATAAATTGTTATTTTAAAATACAAGAATCATTCCGGTTTTTGACGACACAATCAATGGGTTCACGGTGGCTGGACTATTAGGCGCAATGCCAATTGAGACAGTAGCTATGTTTTTCACTGCGAGGAACGAAGCTTCCGTCTCAGTTGACCTTAGCTGTGGTAAATACATGGATGTGATCGTCGCGTGGGTGTTGTGAGGCCGGCGAAAGGTTATAAGGCAGGCGGTATGTTGCTTTAAGTCGAAAATTCAGACCGTGTTTTAAAGACGGCACCGGGTTCAGGATCAGCATCTGGCTATGGCAAATAACCAAAAGTGGGTCTTAAAGCTATTCTTAAAGCTAACGGTCCAGGGTTCGAGTCCCTGTTAGGGCGCCATGTATGAAGGTTTTACTTACTGGGTCTTCATTCCCATCAAACAACGACAAACTTACCGGATAGCGTCTTAACTCGGGGTTTATTCCAATGATGCGCAAACATCTTGCGAAACACAGAATTACATTGATTACGAACACTTCGCGTGACAAACTCAATACAGCTCGCTCCAGCGCGACCTTCCGCAACTCGAGCACACGCCAGACTGCTTGGCAGCAAAAGCAAGTGCGCGCGCACAACAATGAGCAGAGGTGTGCGCTCAAGAGTGAACACGGTGGCGGGGGAATGAGTCACCATTATACCTTTACAGCTTGCTCACAGGTGCATGAGGACGTACCAAATTTTCACTCAATAATTAAGGAGATCGTGGTTTGTTTGTTTCGTTAAAAGAAATGACATTGTGCATTCCTTTGCTTGATGCAAGCAAGTGGTAGATAGTGTCGTAAGATTTTACTACGGCGACAACGCGCCTAATGGTCCAAATCAGACGCATTGTGGACCCGACGCAGGAGTGGAGGGTTATCGCGGTTCATTCTGTCTTAAAACCAAAATCTTCAGGTAGGCAGAGTGTGGGATCCTGGGACCCACGAAACCAGCGAAATATCCCGTGGCCCTTGGCAGACCAACGTACACCCCAAAAACGAGGCCAGGTGAATCTTTTGCTAGGTGAGATAGTCAGAGGAGCTTAGGAGCGGCGTGTGGAGAGCAGTAAAAATATATTTAGTCCATTAGGTTTATTGACGTGTCGAGCGGGGAGACCAGTACCACGCCTTGCAGTCCCTCTTCGTCCTTCCTTCCCTTTAAGTCATGACACTGGAAAATGGCACAACCTGTGTTAGAGGCAGGAACGTACCCTTGCAGTAAGCTTGGACCTGTCTACACGTAGGTGACGTAAAGGTTAAGTCTTCTTGAAGGAAGTAGCATAGGCCTACCCGGTAACTTTAGGGCTAGTCATTGTGAAGAGTAAAAAACTCAACCTCATACCCGTTGTAAAGAGACGGTGGAAAGATATATAGAAGAAAAGAAGGGGGAAGAGAATGCTGCAATACGGGGTAATTGGTCGGTACAATGAGGGGCCTACAATACAGGCACTGCCAAACAGAAGTAAACAGGCAGCTTTACAACTGTAACAAAGGAGCCGTCCTTAAGTGCATAGATTAAGAAGGTGACAATAAGGAAGGTACAGCATAAACATATTAGGAATGAATTAGACATACAAGTTCAAATTAGAGGTCTAAACTTAGGTGGACTAAGTGGACTAAGTTCGACGCTAATAAAACCGACTAGGTTGACACTCCTTAACGAGGAACAGGGGAATATTTAAACCCGGGAAGAAAGCGGGTTAGGCGATCGGAGGGGACAGGTCAGCAAGCAGGTCGGCACCTGGGCAGAAACGGAGGAGGAGTACCTTCTCGTCAATCAGCGACCGCAAAAACCACACTTTGTGTGCATAATGCTTGGTACGCGTACCTCATGCCAAACTATGAACAATATTGATGCCTGACTGGCTATCAGACTCCACCTGGCAAGGCTGCAAGACAAGTTCGGTTATGCGAAGTTCGCGGAGCATATAGTAGACCCACCGAATATCTTTGGCACACTCAGTCAGGGACATCAATTCGGCCTTGACGCTGCTCAGCGCAACATCTTTTGGTTAGTCGTGCGCCATACGATCAGACTACCGGCCGCTTTAATAGCGTAACCCGAGAAACCTCGCACATCGGCAGTGACGCTCCAGATCACGTCCGAATATCCCACAACCGGGGAACAGTTACGCGAAGGGAAATGTAGTCTGTAATGTAGGGTGCCGTGTAGATAACGCACGACACGCTTGGCGGCAGTAAGGTGTAATTGGGTTAGTGCCTGGTTATATCTAGCCAAGGTGATAACTGCATAGCTTGTATCAGGTTGGGTGTTGGAAACCAAGAAGAGGAGACTGCCAATTAACGACTGATAGGTCTGTCTGTCGGCGGGGGAAGACTGGTAGCCGTGGTCAGGGTTCTGACTGACTTAGGAGGGCGTAGGAACAGCCTTACAGTCAGACATGCCGAAGACCTGCAAAATTTTACGTATATAAGACTGTTGGGATATGTAAATGCCGTCCACCCCCATCTCGAGCATCGTACCTAAATAAAGGGCTTTCATAGTCTCTACTATGGTAAGCAAGCGTCCGATGTCCGTTAGGGCCGCGTTAATCAGGGGGTCAGGGCCCCCGAAGCACAAATCGTCCACGTGCAGGCCAATTAATACAATGCACCCCCCCCCCCCCCAACGTGCTTAAAAAACACGCAGGGGTCCCAGTGACTTTGGGAAAACTGACACTGCACCAGGACCGACCGCAACTTCAAGTGCCACTGACGCCCCGGCCGATAGAAGCCGGGGGGGGGGGGGAGTGGGCAAATAAATAGTATGTTGTAATTCACCATAAAGATGTGCAGATCGTATATCTGCGGTGTGGAAGGAATAGCCCTTATAGGCTATCAGGGCGAGTAAAAGGCGGAAGGAGGCAACCCGTACGACTGGCGAGGAAATCTGGTCAAATTCCAGGCCTGGTTTGGCACTGCAGCCGCAAGCAACGAGGCGCGCCTTAAGTTTTTGCAGACTACCATCTTTATTACATTTGCGGGCAAACACCCACCTAGAATTCAAGGACCGCTATCTCGTCCTCCATCGCCAATTTCCAAAGCGCACCCTCCGGACCGTTGACGGCGTCCGCATAACCCGATGGGAGAGAGGCCTGAACATCCACCGAATCACAGTGTGCCCATATCTCACGTAAGGGCGTTCGAACATGTCGGGGTGCCCTACGCCCCCTAACCCCCCCCAATCGACGAAAACGGGAAGGCGGTGCATATCCCCGAACGGGACAAGTAAGAGGAAAAAGTTTACGAACGGGGCTCTCAACCCAATCCTCGACAATACAACTAGAGCAAGGTTGGTCGGGGGTTTGAGGTTTGGGACAGAGGGGCACAAAATCAGCTGCTTGGGGATTAAGATAAGGGGCCAGAAAACGCGAACACAAAAGCTGGGTAGTATTAGGGGAAGCGTCGAGCGGAACGGGCGCTGTGGGTACGTTTCGTTGTTCAAAA
Source organism: Lithobius niger (assembly GCA_023313725.1). Taxonomy (NCBI): domain Eukaryota; kingdom Metazoa; phylum Arthropoda; class Chilopoda; order Lithobiomorpha; family Lithobiidae; genus Lithobius; species Lithobius niger. The sequence goes on from JAHWFP010026772.1 coordinate 29,359, forward strand.
CCGTACATCACATTAGTTAAACCTTGTTTACGCGCGGCCGCGACCTCCCTGCAAACACTTGCGCCATCAGTATCATATTTGGTGTCAATGTACAAACTTACATTAAAAAGATGGTCCCTACGTTCCCCATACATGATTACTGATTAGGTTATGTGGGCGTTTCCTATTTCGGACGTATACACCATTGGATCTTACATTCGAGTTTAGGCCTGAATTTATGAGTCGGGAAGCTGGCAAAAGGTTTTTAGATGCGGAAGGCATCTCGACAACATTTTTCAGTATAACATGATGCCTCAGTGGGCGACCATTTCCATCGTGTCCTCTGACACGAAGGTCTCCCACCAAAACACCAGTAGTGGCAACACCATTTGCGGCTAGGGCTATCCTTACTCTAGGACACTTAGTTCTATCAATATTCTTATAGCAATGGCCAACAATGATTAAGGACGCTCCTGTGTTGTGTCCGAAGGTCAACAGGTGGTCGGAGGGCCCTATATTACTGTGGCAATACTTAATGCTAGAATTTACATGCGTATTTCCATGAAGAATAGTGCTAGAGTCCTGAATATCACTGGCATTTGGCCCTAGTGCAAAGGCTTGATGGTTTTGACACAAGAATGGTATCTGGTCAGAGTTATTCCATTGTTGGGTTTGTCTTGCCTCTACAGGAGGTTGAATACGTTGATTTGTAGGGTACGCCAAGTTTGCTGTAGGAGTTGGGTGTTGTTGCTTTTGACGAGCATTTTGGTTATTTCCGATGCCTCGTCGCAATGGTCGAGTGGTTCGGCCCTTTGGCGGTGTGGAGGGGCGGTGTGGAGGGTGCACGTGCCCGAATCCTTGACACAGGAGGCAGCCCGGGCCCTTGGGTCTGTCTTTGGGGTCAAGACGATCACAGGAATGGTATGCGTGATCCAAACTTGAGCAGTACAAACATCCACGTCTATTGCGTTTGTCCTGGGTTTGAGGGTTGGTGGTTTTTACAGGGCGGCGTGGTATTGAATTTGGTCCTTGTACACGTGCCGGACGAGCACAATATACTTGATCGTCATGCTCCATCGACAAATTATAAAATACGCTTGAGGGCAATGGCTCAGATGAGCGAGTGCGTTGAGGTCTTAGTGAGACATGGTCGAATGCCTGTTCGTCCAAACGGTTTTGGAGCTGATGTAACGAGTGGAGTTTCTTACTTCCTGCAAATACTTACCTTCAGTAATATTGCTAAAACCACCTTTTACGCTATTTACTGCTCGCTTATGAACTAAAAACCCCATTTTTTATGTTCTCCCTAAGCTTTTCTCCACTGCCGCCAAGCGGCGCTGCACGTCCTCAGCGACGTCAGCGCCCCCACCAGTCCAACCGCATCACTTTTCGAGCACTCCATCGTGGATGGTTGTGCGAGTATTTACTGCGTGCTTCGCGAATTAACCAACGCGTATTATGGACTACAACAACGGACTTCGATGTCAAGAAGTGGATCCGACGAGCGGCTTATTGGAAAGCAGCACGGTGGGAACAGGATCGAAGCACGGCAACGATCGGTAGACGGTGGGATTAACGGATACGGCCATGCCGGCGGTGTTTTTGGGTCGGCCGGTCGTTGCCGAGGGCAAGATGGCGGCCGAGAATGAAGCTTTTGTGATTCGTGGCTTACGGAGGCGTCGTTGCCTCCCGTTCTTCTTCGGGATGTTGTTCGTGTTGAAATATCATTTTTTTCATGCAGATGGTGATTTGTAGAGTGAGCCAGTGGAGTTGTCACCGTCCCGCAAGGCAGGTCCGTGCCGATCCGATGGCGGGCGTTAGGTGAGTGGCCGACAGTGGCGGTAAGTTAAAAACCAGTAGTGTTGAGAGGATGAATGGGACGACCGCTCCCGGTGGGGAAAATAGCGGTGCGGTTCCTACACTGAGTGGTATAAAGCCGGCCACGGGCGCTGTCCGTGGTCCGACTATCCCAGCAAAAAAAAAAAAAAGTTGCTAGTGCCGCGTTTGGACATAATTGCAACGCTGGTTGAGCCGAGGGGTGCAAATTAACGGCGGGTTTTAACCGGACCCACGCTGTCGCCACTGGCAACACGCCTAGCACCATCGGCGACACTCAGTAGCTACTAGACGCTGATGCAGCGGGACACATTGTCGCCGTTCTGTAGCCAGTTGTCACCAGGAAAAGTAGCTGTATGAGGCTGACGCAGCGGGACACATCGTCGCCGTTCTGTAGCCAGTTGTCACCAGGGTAAGTAGCTGTTATGACGCTGACGCAGCGGGACACATTGTCGCCGTTCTGTAGCCAGTTGTCGCCAGGGAAAGTAGCTGTGTGACGCTGACGCAGCGGGACACATCGTTGCCGTTCTGTAGCCAGTTGTCACCAGGGTAAGTAGCTATTATGACGCTGACGCAGCGGGACACATTGTCGCCGTTCTGTTGCCAGTTGTCACTTCGAGGGTGTCACATGTCGCCGGTGAGCGTGGCTGCTATGACACTGGCGCGGCGGGACCAATTTAAAAAAAAAAAAAAAAAAAAAAAAGTCGCCAGGTGTCGCTGCGCAGTCGTCATGTGTCGCCAACGGTATGGTGAGTGTCTCCATGGGCGTTTGCCCATAGGCCTATGTGTTTATGAGATGTTAGGGTATGTTTACATTAATCGTTATTGCCTCTACATTTCTTTGGTCCTGGAATGGCAGCTGCGTTGGCTCCCGCGGTGTGCATGAAGACATGGTCTCACTGGAGTTTGGCAACTTGGACGGTTAGTACTATGGGTTTGAAGTAGGGTTCTCCCCCCTCCTTTTGCCTTCGACTGTCTTCTCTTCCTTGGGTCCTTAGGCTGAGTGGGGGGGGTGAATCTGATGCCCTTTGGGGTCTGGCCGCTATATGCGGTCGCACGGGGCCACTATGCCCAATTTCTTTTTTGCGAATCGCAAACAAGTTGTATTGTGTATGCATTGTTGCCTCTTAAGGTCAAACCAAAACATGTGAATGGAGCTGTAGCTTGTTCATCTGGTTCGAGTAAGAGTTCCCTTGGCTTAAGTATGAATCAGAAGGGGGACTTTAAAGTACATGTTGAAGTTCAATCCAATTAAGTCGGTTTCTGTGGAAACCTGGTGCTCGAGGCTCGGTCATCAGCGTAAATTGGGCCTGATAAATTTACATAACTCCAAGGTGGTACATGGATACTGGTGAGTGAAGCCTAACTCTCCTCAGTGTGAGGTCTGCAAGGTAACCAAATCGACTAGGGCCAGTTTTAAGGGTATTGGTGCTTTGCAGAGTAAGAAGCCCCTCGAGCTCCTTCACATGGATGTTTGGGGACCAAGTCGCACGGTATCCTTGGGTAATTGTAGATAAGTGCTTACTTTACTTGATAATTATTCTCGTTATGCATGGGTGTTTCCCATCGCTAAGGAAAGCGATGTGTTTCAAACTTTTGTTGACTTTCATGCCAGGAGTGAAAGACAATTTAGCCTCAACTTTGTAAATGTTCGCACGGACCGAGGTATGGAATTTTGTGATTATATATGTAGGTTGGGTATCAGATATCAGCAAACCAATGCCTACTCACCAGCTATGGCTGGAATCGCTAGGCGATTTAACCGCACGTTGTTAGAAGGGGTACTTGCAATACTTCACGAGACTTCTCTGCCACGCAATCTTGGGCAGAATTTGTATGTACGTTCACCTACCTGAAGCATAGGTACCCTCACTCATATTTAGGCTTTAGGGTCCCTTGTACATTATTGTTTGATCGAGGTGTATCAGTCAGACATTACGAAGACCTGGTGCAATGTGTTATGTACACTTCCATAAGCCGGGAAAGGCTACCCTTGACGTTAAAGCTGGGAGGGGGTATTCATTGGCTATGCGGTAGACACAGTAGGATATAGAGTGGAATCCCCAAACTTACTTGGTCGTTAAAACTAAACATGTAATAGTTGGTCAGGTTAAGTTATGGGGAAGGGAGAAGAGGTCCTTGCAGTATAGGCCTCAGAGTGTGCCCAAACCCAGTCTAAGTGCAACTACATTTAACTATGGAAAGGGACTTAGTTCGGGTACAGAGTCAGAATCGGATGGTAATTCTAGGGTAGAAGCAGAAGATAAGACTGAGGGCCCACTAACCATTGAAGAAGTTCCTCCACGACCATTCATTCGTAGTAATAGTGTAAGCTCCTCCCCCAAATTGGCTCCTTTAGATTATCAGTATTGGTGTAGGGAAATAGTAGTCCGTCAGACGGGGCAAAGGGTAGGTAGGTTGGATGTGTACTATCACACCCCAGATGGACTTATGTTCCGCAGTGTTAATGATGTCAAATAATATTGTGTAGAACGGGGATGTCAGTTTGTACCACTGTTCGATTTTAGGGGTAGACGAACACCTGATTTCGGAACTGTATCCGCTAGTGGGCAGGATAGTCCTGTTGATTTCAGTGATGCTGCGGCATACGTGTGTATTGTTGGGCCAATTACCTATGCAGAAGCCATTGCCTCTTCTCACAAGTGTGAATAGGAACGGTCCATGGGAGACGACGTTGCGTCCTTTAAGAAAAGAGGGGTACATAGAGGTTAATGTAACTATAGATATGGAAGTGGGGATGTAAATGGATATACAAGGTAGAAGAATACCGACGGAAGCGTTAGACGTTTCCGCTCCCGACTAGTAGCTCGGGGGTTTTGTTAAGCAAGCGGTGTGGATTTTGATGGAGTATTTAGCCCAGTTGTGAAGTTTGTTTTAGGTTAGATTCTTTTATGTATTATTGGTATCCATTCTGAAGTGGACAAATGTTGATTTGGATATCCAGTGTGTGGTACGTTGGATTGCAAAACCTTCATGAAAATCCCCAAAGGATTCAAACCTGAGGTTCACCATGGTACGGTGTGGCTATTGCAAACAGCCGTATTTGGTCTTCACCAAAGTGGGTGACTGTGATGGGAAGAACTTGAAAAGCCATTAGTGATGATGGGATTTTCTCAGTTCTTGGAACTTACCTGTGTTTATCATTTTGGTTTAGATGCAGTTTTATGTGGATGTTTTGCTTTTGTTAGCCAGAAACGAAACTCTTAGAACAAATGTAGTAACGTTGCTTGAATCCAAATTCGAACTCATGTCTTTCGAAGTAAAAAAAAAACAAAAAAAAACCTATTAGGTGTTGCCTTCCTAAGAATTGATGGCATGAACGTAATTCATCAAATCTTACTTTTCACAACTCACGGAGAGGTATGACGTCGATGAAACGTGTACGGTGCGTGTACCAGTACGTGTGCCAGTTCATGTCTGCAGGTACTGGTGTTCAAACGAGGCGTGACGAAGAGGAGACAAGTGTACATTTCCCATACAGGTCACTAGTAGAAAGTTGTAGTATGGAGCTTCTAGAACAAGGCCTGATATTCTTTTGGGTGTTATAATATTGTCCCAATATACCAATGCCTTTACGTCCATTCATATTCGCTTATTGTTGACCATACTGCGATACTTATGTACTGTCAGTACGAAACATTATGCTATTGATCTTTCAAGTGTCACAGGATCTGAATCGTATGCATGTGTGGCTGCATCTTGGGCAGCCGATAGAGTCGACCGGCGTAGTTTCGGTGGGCACATTGTATTCTTGGGTAGCGTGCCTGTTTTGTGGGGCTGTGAAAGCAGGGTATGGTGTGCCTCAGTACAATGGAGGCGGAATTCATTGCAACGTTTCCGGCAGTAGGAGTGTTGGCCTGGCTACAACACCTTCATTGTACTGTGGCTCCCATTCTGCCATCCACTTTACTAGGTATGAGGTGAGAATCTTGAGGTCAAAGCACATTGCCATTACATGTATGTTTTTGGGGGATTGGCTACGAAAGTTATATTTCTGTTTATATAACGTGCCGTCTGCACTAAATGGTGCAGACATGTTGTCGGAATGACTGAACCTAGTGCGGTTGAATAGGCTATGTTCGGCGGCGTTCTATAATTGTGACTCATAAGTAATGTTGTACCTTCTGTAGCATTGTGTTTGCATGAGACGGATGGGAGAGTGTGTTGGTTGTCATAGCCTAACTATGAATGGTTCTTCCCAGCAGAGGGTTTACAGTGTTCATGTCGTTGTTTAATATGTCAAGGTAGTGTTAAAGGCCTGAAACTGAAATGTACTTTCCCCAATTCAGGAAAGAGTGTTTGGAAGCCTGGTCGGTGGTTATGCATTGTGCATGCCTGGAGAATTGTATCTGGCTGATCAAGCGCTTTAGCCTAGTGGGGAGATACCTTCCGGTTTCGGATGGAGCGAACGCTCACTCGCGTTCTGGTGTTGATGCGGGCAGCAAGGGATACAAGCTGCAGTCTTGTTGTTTATGCCGTGTTTGTTTTAAGCCATGTGGTCAAGTGTTGTACCTTTCGAAATGTCGCTATTACATGTACAGTTGTACTTCAGTATTTCTTCTGGACCTGCTTTGAAACAGTACGGTAATTGTAGGTTTAGGATTTCGCTGGAGTAACGCGGACATTTCTTACACTCTTGGTGCGGGACGCCGCTGACGTAGCAGTAGCAGCGTGCTCCCTGTCCCACCCGCCCCTGTTTGTGCGTACTTCCTTGGGGGTCCCGAGAGGCCTGGGGCGGGCGGATCTGTGGTGCAAGCCATGTTGTGGCTGGCCAGGCTTTCTGGGGGTGAAGCCCGAGTCGGTGTGCCTTGTTTCAGTGTGTTATTCTGGCTGTGCTCCATTACGGCAATTCTAGTGGAGCGGGCCGGTTTTCTGGGCTTGTGTGCCTTGTTCCTGAGCTAGGTTCTCAAGGATGAGGTGGAGGTACTGCCAGGCGTTGGGCTAACTCACCCGGCTGTTGGTTGGGGACCATGGGCCTCTCTATGGGGGCGTGGCGTCGCTGGATACCTGGTCCTGGTGGGTTGGTTGCCTTTTGGTTCTTTATTAGTGTTTTGGTGGCAGTGTGTGTGTGGTTTAGTAAGCTTGTTCTCCGGGGTTCCTGGTTGGGGTGGTGATTCCCGCCTCCTGTCTGACAAATTCAGCAATATTACTGAAGGTAAGTATTTGCAGGAAGTAAGAAACGAAAATTTTAACTAGTGAAAATTAGTTTTTACTTACCTAAAATACTTACCTTCAGTAAGGACCCGCCCGCCTCCCCGCAATCACTGAACCGGAGTGCCCGTGAAAAAGTGATGCGGTTGGACTGGTGGGGGCGCTGACGTCGGTAAGGACGTGCAGCGCCGCCTGGCGGCAGTGGAGAAAAGCTTAGGGAGAACATAAAAAATGGGGTTTTTAGTTCATAAGCGAGCAGTAAATAGCGTAAAAGGTGGTTTTAGCAATATTACTGAAGGTAAGTATTTTAGGTAATTAAAACTCATTTTCACTAGTTAAAATTTTCGTTTTTGCACGTAATGAGCATTCAATTCCTCCAGATTGGCAAATTAAGACTATCTACTAATTCAGCTTGTGAATTCGTGAGGTCTAAAGCCCTTCCAGAGCGAAGTAACGATTCTCGAGCGACTTGTAGGGCTGGGTGTTTTACCCCTCGCAGTATCCAGGTACAGGCCTGGGCTTCTGTTATTGGATATCCTGTAGCTAGTAGTTCTTCCATTAAACTCCTACCACGTCGTATACAAGATGTCATGTCTTCGGTGCGGGACATTTGAATGTTCATAATGTCTTTCAGACGGTACATTTGGTTAAAGGGATCTACTCTGACGAAATCTGCTAGAAGTCGTTCCCATACCAATCTCGCTCTTCGGACGTTGTGGAAAGATACGCCTAATTGTGGAGACATGGTCTTCAGCAGCATCAACCGACATTCGGCATTGGCCTGGGTCCATTGGGCAATCTCTTCAGGGGTTGCATTAGCCGCATCGGGGCAATCTTGCTCTAAAACGTTGGGCAACCAAATGTTTCTCTTCGGCCAAGCACGTAAACAATGCTCTCCAATGCTTGAACGTTTCCACACCATACAAGATGGGTATACCCTTGTAGTTGGTAGCGGCGTGGTGAGTGCATCGTGGTTTTTCGACCTTAAGTGGTGTCCATCGTAGGTTCCATGGCTATAGGACTCGTGGCACGTTGTACGAATTTTCGGTCTGCTGCATGTCAAAAGTCTTTCATTAAGCTGGAGTCTTCTCCATGGTCTGGAAGTTTTCGCTCGATGGCAGGGGCTCCTGTTAGCTGCTGGGCCTTTCCTCCCTTTGCCCGCTACCTAGCTAGCGTAATCCACCATTATGCTATCATAATGTCGTAAGATGTTACTACGACGACGACGCACGAGAGCCTAATGGTCCGAATCAGACGCATTGTGGACCCGACGCAGGAGTGGAGGGCTATTGCGGTTCATTTTGTCTTAAAACCAAGATCTTCAGGTAGGCAGAGTGTGGGATCCTGGGACCCACGAAACCAGCGAAATATCCCATGGCCCTTGGCAGACCAACGTACACCCCAAAAACGAGGCCAGGTGAATCTTTTGCTATGAGACAGTCAGAGGGGCTTAGGAGCAGCGTGTGGAAAGAAGTAGAAATATATTTAGTCCATTAGGTTTATTGACGTGTCGAGCGGGGAGACCAGAACCACGCCTTGCAGTCCCTCTTCGTCCTTCCTTCCCTTTAAGTTATGACACTGGAAAATGGCACAACCTGTGTTAGAGGCAGGAACGTACCCTTGCTGTAAGCTTGGGCCTGTCTACACGTAGGTGACGTAAAGGCTAAGTCTTCTTGAAGGAAGTAGCATAGGCCTACTCGGTAACTTTAGGGTTAGTCATTGTGAAGAGTAAAAAACTCAACGTCATACCCGTTGTAAAGAGACGGTGGAAAGATATATAGAAGAAAAGAAGGGGGAAGAGGATGCTGCAATATGGGGTAATTGGTCGGTACAATGAGGGGCCTACAATACAGGCACTGCCAAACAGCAGTAAACAGGCAGCTTTACAACTGTAACAAAGGAGCCGTCCTTACGGTGCATAGATTAAGAAGGTGACAATACAAATTGAACCAGGGCCGACGGAAGCGGTACGGCTGGTACGGCCACAGCCTTACCTGTTTTAGGCACATAATTTAAAAAGAAAAAAAATCACCTGCATAAACGCATGCTGATCATTCATAATCATTCATTCCATTCCGACCCTTGTCATCCCTGTGCAAAGTGAATAGCAAGTTGCTCACGCACTATCTGGGTTGTTAAGCTGCCCTGCCTGACAAATCAACATTTTCCCCCTAAGCAGTGAGTGGACCGTACCCACTCCGGGCAGTGCTGGCCGATATTTATATGTTGCTGAAACAAGAGTTGTGCGCTAATAAAACATTCTTCGGCGGCGGCGCTGGCAAAGATTGGCGCGTCCACGTTCAAAGGACAGTGGCGACTTTCGCAAATTTTAGGCAGTGGCGGCTGCTTTTTTATTCTTACTTGTTGTAAGCCATCATCAGATGGATGCACAAGGAAACAACAGATACGGGTGGCAGAAAGTATTTGTCCACCATGCTGAACATAGGTCAGCAAGTTTTGGGAAGCTTTTATCGGGAGACAGAAAATGATGAAATAGCAAGCTGTAAGGTGCAACATGTTTAATTTAAGTAAATAATAATAAAATTTAAACAAATAATGTCTAGTTTAGGTATTGCTTTGGAGTCACACGCCCCCCCCCCCCCCCCAGGGTATTGAAGCCTCACAACAGCCGTACCACTAAATATTTGCTTCCGTCAGGCCTGAATTGGACCATTGTTAAAGAGAGGGAGGCAACAACAATGGCTTTGGCCAAAGACTTAATTAAGATTGCGTTGCTCTCCAGAGATAGGCTCGCATAAACGCCCCTCACAGTCCCTCAGTCCCTCACAGTGACTCCATTCCAGTGGCGCATCAAAGGGAGTATTAATATAGAGGGGAGGAAACAATAATATTGCCAATACGGCTGCAAAGAGGGTAGATACTCCCCATAGATAGTACTAGATAGCACTAGATGTTACCACATTCTGTAGACTCTCAATCAGTGATAGTGACAGTTTAAGGTGTACATAATATAGGCTTACTTCTCTTTTGACTCTACATACTCGTGACTGAACCCCAGCATGCTTCACTCTTACAAGGACAACAGGAGTGTGTCTCCGTAACTTCCACTATATTGCTAAGTCAGGAGCATCTACAATGGTGTACGAATTTGTTAGCAGAGGTTGCCACCTGCATGAGGGTTAGAGCAGTGTCAGGCTGCCTCTCCCCCACCCCACCCCTTCATATATATTCAGGGCCCACAAATTTGCCTTTGAAGAGTATGTTTGAAAGAGTCCGGAAAACCTAGCTAAGCTCCCCCAGCAAGGTCTGGGGTGGAGCCCCGGGAGTTGAAGCATTTTACGTTATTTTAGTGTATGTTTCTGCTATTTTCTGGCTTCCAGTGAGCACATTTGCAACAAATTGTCAAGCAAATTTTGGTGATTTTTCTTTTTGGTTCTTCAGGTTGGCAGGTTTCGGAAAAACTTAATTTAAAAACGTTCATATTCTTACTTTGAAATGTAGTAACCATCGGAAAAACGAAGCAAACTTGTGCGAAAATTTCAAAAACAAAGGTATACTGTACTAACTTGGCGAATTTTCGATAATTCAATACTACTGGGGATGTAAATTCACAGCCGACTATCTTCTTCACTCAACAACACACATTGTTTTTTCTTGTCTTCTCCTCCTGTGGCTGTCAAATAAGGCGGTTGGACGTGGCCTCCAATATTAGTTGGGTTGGTTCTCCATGTCCTTCTTCGATTGTCTCTCAGCTCATTTTGGAGCAGGAACTGGATTGCTGGGTTTGATGGTCCCTGGGTAATCATCAGCACCTTCTTTAGGACGTGGTGTTGAATAGCCAAGGATTCCAGTCCTCTCGTGGGTGTGTGTCTGTTTGAGTTGGACACTATTAGGGTCTCAGTTCGTTTCCAGTCAAGCTTGTGTGAAGTTTCCATGTGGTGAACTGCGATGCTGTTTGTTTTCAGTTTGTTTTTCGTATCACCCATTCAGCCATATATTGCTGTTGCTATGCCCTGTTCGTTTGGTCCCACTCATTGTCCTTCGTGAAGAGATAGAGCGTTGCAATCGGTGTTTAGCCCAACGTATGTAACATATGCGATCCTCGATGATAGCTAGTGACAGGTGGGACCTTCCCACGTCGTAGGTGACGGGAGAAGAGCTGGAATTAGCTGCAAAATAAAACAGTTCTCCCATAAGCCTCTTACTTGACGTAAAATTAACGGATTTATTAATGCCTTTTTTTATAATGGGTGGCTTTTCACACTTTCGAAAAAAAACTTAACAGTGGAAAGCTGGAAAGCAGGAGTGCGTTCACCGAAAATTATATCTATCTGTATGCCGAACGCTGGCGGTCGCTAGCGCCCGTAAAGAATATGTGCGTGAAGCTGTGTAAAATGCAAAGAAATGGTGAATAAAACATCAGCAAAAGATAATTCAACGTGACTGTTAGGCTGGCAACGTCCGTAAACAAGGAAGTGTAAAATTACACAAGGGGTGAGCCGACCGAGAATGACCTTAAGAAGTGTGTGTGCGAAACGTTGTGAGGATCAACGTGTGTAATTCGTGGAACGTGCAGGACAGAAGGAAACATAGATGACAGTTAAAGTAAATAGGAATTAGAGTTTAGTCATAATAAACATTTTAAGTACAGAACGTGTTACCAGAAACGAGTCGGCAAGGGAAGTGAAGTGTAAACAAACTTTACAACAGTACAGCGTCTTCCAAGCCTCACTAACAAATATCAGTGCAAGACACTGCTATCTAATGCTATTGTTAAAAGCGTATTGTTACACTCTTCTTTATGGATCAGTCATAATCATATCTGGATCCAACAAGCCCCCACGTGAATTCAACACCTCTTGTGGTCAAAGGAGTTGATTCAAACAATTGATAAATCTGAAACAGACAAACAATGAGTTAACGGCGCATGGCGTGCAGCGGATTAGCCTTTGGTCATGACGTCAGCCCAATTCTGTTCAGTGGAGACATATTCAAGTTTTATATCTTCCGACTTGATTTTCTCTCTCACAAAATGATAAATTATATCAAAATGCTTTGTGCGAGACCTTTCTATTTGGGAATTAGCATGTTGAATTGCTGCTTGCGAATCACAAAACACTGTAGTTGCTGGTAATTGAATAATTTCGTTCCCAATCTCTTGAACCAGTGTACGCATCCAAAATATTTCTCTTGCTCCAAGGCACAAAGCACGATATTCAGATTCGCACGTGCTAAGTGAAACAGTTTTTTGTTTTACAGCACGCCAAAGTACAGGGCTTCCCGCACAAGTCACCACTACACCACTAATTGATTTCCTGTCGTCTGGATTATCTGCATGACTTGCGTCCATGTAGACTCGGAAACCCTCAGTATTTCTTCGGTAAATTAGTCTTAATTTCTTCGTCCCCTGCAGATACCTTAATATTCTTTTGGCTGCAGTCCAGTGAGTTTGCCCTGGTTTTATTGAATGAATGGAGATGGCATTTACTGCATAAGCAATGTGGGGTCTCGTAGCCAAAGCAATGTAAGACAATACTAATTGACGATACGGAATATTTTTCATATCCTCCTCTTCCTTGGGGGTCAAAGTAGTAGTCTTCTTTAAATGTGTTCCTGGCGCAACGGGTGTACTAACAGGCTTACATGTTTCCATATTAAATTTCTTCAAGACTGTTTCTGTATAAGTCTGCTGATGCAGTCCCATTGACCCGTCTTCATACTGCTCAAACTGGATACCAAGTAAAAAGTTTATAGGACCTAAATACTTGATTTCTAGGTCACTTTCTAAGATTTTTCGTAGACGTATACGCATGGACGCATCTTGTGACGCGCAGGCCAAGTCATCGACGTACACAGTTATAATTCCTAGAACTCCGTCAACTTCTATCCAATAAACGCACGCATCTGATAAGCAACGCTGCATTCCATTTTGTAACATGATTTCGTTAAACCTCTGGTACCAACATCTGGCAGATTGCTTTAGGCCGTATATGCTTCTGACAAGACGACAAATTTTATTTTCCTGCCCAGGTATAACGAAGCCTTCTGGTTGGCGCATGCTCAAAAATTCATTTAGTCGGCCATTTAAGAAAGCTGTGGTTATGTCGTACTGGTCAATAAACCAGCCTTTCTGAATTGCCATACTTAATACCAGACGTATAGTAGACAGTCCGGCTGTAGGACTGTAAGTTTCAAAATACGATTCAAGGTACCTTTGAGTATAACCTTTTGCAACCAGTCGTGCTTTATAACGATCAATACCTCCTATCGCATTTCTTTTGACACAAAACACCCACCTGCAGTCAATGACTGCCACTCCTGGCTTCGGATCGTCTATCTCCCACGTGCCATTTGACATGAGACTACCATATTCAGCGTTGATTGCAGCAAGCCACTTGTCGGCGTCTTCACTTTCCATTGCTTCTTTGAAAGTCTGGGGAATTTTTGGCGCGGGGTCCAGTAGTGCAAAAGCTGTGTCAGCATAATCATCATTACAAACATTAATGAAACATTTATCTCGGTTCAGTTCTTTTAACACACTTTCACCATATAAAGTTTTCATTATTTCTTCGCATGAACCACCTGTTTCAAAATACTCACGTAAATTCGCTACTAATGCTTCTTGTGAGTCAGTGCCATTACTTCCCCCTGAAACAGTGTTCAGTGCTGCTTTATTCTTAGCCATGCTTCTAGTTACTCTTCTGTCTTCACTCAGCACCTCCGTTGTGGATGGCCTTGATGTACTGGGTTCCCTTTCTTCTTGACTGACTGAATCATCTTCGACTGGTACCGATGCCCTTGATTGATTCGGTTCCTCAATCCATGTATCTTCGTTCCTTTCGTCATTTGGCTGATTTAGGACTACTTCTGGGCTGGTTGGCCTTACATGTTCGGTCTCCTCTCCTTCATTTTCGCTGTCGTGTGGCTCCACCTGTAATTCTTCTTGTTCTTCATTCGAGGGCACCACGCCATTACGTTCTACTGAACTTTCGACTTTGTCCCAGTTCTTGAAGAATAAATCCACGTCTTCCTGTGAATTATATATATTGAAATTATATTCTCGTTCAAGGAAAATTGCATTTCTAGTAACTATTATGCATTTATCACGTAAGTTCCATAACCTGTAACAACGAGTATTTGGATCGTAGCCCACCTAACACATTTTATTCCTCTTGGTTGAAGCTTGTTACGGTGCGGTTTACGTAAGTGGGCAAAACAAATGCAACCAATGGCTTTTAAATGTTTTACAGTCGGTTTTTGTGGCCTATTTAACCATAACTGTATGGGAGTCACAAATTTATCGTTTTTATTCGTGCACCTGTTACGAATGTATGTGGCTGTTAAAATAAGTTCACCCCAAAGATACATCGGCAGATTTGCTGAAATTATCGTTGCTCTCACTAGGGACATCAATGTCCTATGAATTCTCTCAGCTTTTCCATTGCTTTCGGGATTGTAAATTCCTGTAGTTACGTGCTTGATCCCTCTAGCTTTAAAGAACTGTTTTAGGTCTGATCCCAAGTATTCTCTTCCGTTATCGCTTTTAAACATCTTAAGCTTGTTCCCCGTTTGTCTTTTGGCTGTAGTCACGAATTCTTTTACTAATTCGGTTACTTCTGACTTGTGTTTCATTAGATACGTTACTACGTAACCAGAATAATCATCTGCGAATGACAGCACGTAGGAAAAATCACCCAAAGCTTTAATTGGCATGGGACCCATTACGTCACTGCATACGGAAGTTAACCTAACTTTGGGCCTTTCTTCTTTGATTGCGGGAAACGGCCTTCTAGCTAAATTTGCCTCTAGGCACTCATGACATTGTAACATATTTTTACTCTTGGGTGGAAGTACTAGGTCTCTGACGGCTTCTACATTTACCATTTTTTGTAAAGTTGAACAAGCCACATGCATGAATCTTTTGTGCCACAGTTCAATTTGATTATATTTAGTTGGCTTTTCATGTTTTAGTTGCGTTACCATGGCTACGTCACTCTTATCCATTTTTAGGTTAGATTCGGGCGTTAATCTGTTCATCTCTTTCTTGTTGTTTATGCTAACAGGTTTCCCAGGTAAAACATATAAACCATTTTCAAGATAACCCCTTGTCACTACTTCAAGACCTTTGTATAATGCACACACTTTCATAAAAAACAACATGGCAACCGCTGGCTGTTGCAGCTCTGACTGAAAAGAGATTTACTTGTAAGTTCGGTACGTATAATGCGTCTTTTAGAAATAGTCTATTTTTAAGCCACTTTATGATCACACTGCCTTTTGAGTGAGGTACCAAATTACCACCTTTACTTGCAGACATTATTGGCAAGGCGTTAAGCTTTTTAGGACACACTAACCATTCTTTATTGTTGGTTAGATGATTAGTTGCTCCGGAATCTATAATGAACTTATCTTTCAGAGCGCTGCTCGTTTTTGTTGACCCAAACGCTTTTGTTGTCCAACACCACAGAGTTGCTAGGAGTGCAAACATCGCTGTAGATGCTTCAGCTACAAATCCTCCTCTTCTCTGTCCTCTGCGAGCTCCTCTTCTCCCTCGGAAATTGCGATGATGGCCGTTCCCTCTACCTGGATCGCTTGCGCTATAATTAGAATTTGTGACACTGGTTACATTTTGCTGTACGGAAGGGGGGGGGGGGAGGGG